>LKNJ01002101.1:0-112043 GCA_002120245.1 Maccullochella peelii | reverse complement strand
CTACCTCACACGTTTGAATTCTGCCAGGCTTCATGAATCTTAGCAATCTCCCAATAGATCACTTCACACCGTGAAACTACTAAGGTTTCATGAATCTTAGTGATCCATTAATAAACTACTAGTAGTGTCCAATCCAATCCTCTTTCATAGGTTTCGTAGTCTTCTTGGACTATATGCTGAAACTCATGGGAATATAGGAGGAACAACTCAGAACACACAGAAACGACCAGCAATGCTAAAAAAGCAGCAATACTGCAGCCCCATGCAGGTGTCCAGTTGCTTATTTAAATGTGAGTATGCAAATGATATATGCAAGCTTATAAATGTACATGTATGACAATAAATATGACTATACTGTACATCTCTTACATAAACAGAAGACATGTACAATAAAATGTGTACATTCGTTGCAGATAAGAACACATGTTGACATATTCAAAACTCACCACCACTCATCACTTGAGGGTCTGAGGACAGAGGGTGTTGTATAGAAGCTCCTTGAGGCAAATCTGTGTTTTGTGATGGGCTGTATGAATAAAATTGACTTGATTTGACATGGCAATTAATGGTATGGGCGTATATAATAACATACACAACAAAAAACTGAACGTATACTCTATGTTGTCTTATATAGAATACCACATATGAGGACATACACAGTCATTCATATCTGGTTACTGCTTGTATGCAAATGTAGCTTAATGGAATAACATACATTCACCTAATAATGCAACATAAGTCAACATGCAATATATAAGAATAACCACATACAAACATTCCAGTCATTTATGGTGACATATATAACAATTGTGTAGGCCTATTTTTCCATCATGTAAAATATATATTGACACATTTAATATATTTTTGTATATCAGTGTATGGGCACATCTTGCATGCACAAACAACATGGCTGTTGCATATTATGGAAACATGTTAACATACATACTAATAATGTCAGAGTCTGGGCTTTTTGTTTGGGTGCAGAGTGGTTCTTTTGAAGTTTCTAATAAAATCAATTGTTTTCTCCCGTCACACTTGTCTTTCATCTGACTGAAGACAAAACGCTCTAAATGGTGTCAGTTCATCCAGAAATTACATAACCTGTGCTGGATTATGATTAGAGTTGGTTTCTATTTGTCCACTTTATCCTTAAAGTGTCTTTAGCATCTGCCTCATTTCAGGGCCTGTCAGTACAACAGGGCACATTTCACAGGGATGCTAAGCCTATACAGCAAAATACACTTAAATAGACTATGACATGTTGTATACCAATAATATATTGTAGTAACATTGTAGGTATATCATAGGATAAACATGTAAAATATGTTCCCTATTAACTATGTCACTGGATTATTGAGCTTCACAGACACACATAGCTCTGTATTAGTCTTAATACTAGTGTATTGTTATTACAGCGTTATCCTTTGGGCAGCCGACTCTGCAGCAGATTACTGCGATGCTCAGATGAATCTGCTGACTCTCCCTGCCCCTGTAAAAAATAAATAAATAAAACTTGCGTCTCTGCTGAGTCATGCATTGTACCTCACAATAATGATATCAATACCCTGGGCTGTCTACTTTGAGCCTATACGCTTTTCCACGATTTGCTCTGCGATGCTTCACGTGTGTCAGTCAGTGTCCTTATTCTCATCTTGAGCTTTCAGCGATATAGCGGCAGGAGAGGAGCCAGCTGTCTGAGGCTGCGGGGTCTGTCCTACATCTCGTTTTATGATGATTGCTGCGGCGTTTTTGGTCCTGTTAAGGCCGTACAGTATTCAATGTGTGCTGCTATTACTATTGCTTTTGCTCGGGACTATAGCGACAATTTTGTTTTTTTGCTGCTGGCATCGCAGGCTCCGCAATGGAAAACATCCAATAAAATCTGTGCTCTCTGGACGCAGCAAGAGCCGCGGTGAGTAGCGCAGGCCAACCGCATCTCCCCATCATGACACCTCATGTCTCTATAAACTGCATGCTCGTATGTATTCATAGTCTGGTTTATCTGTTCTGGCAAGCAGCAAAGTCAGTAGCCCTGCAGTATGGGCTGTTGTAGCCTAGAATATCTGGAATTATTGTTAATTAAAAAAATGTCTATAGTTGATATCTGACATGTCTTACTTTGTGGTAATTGTTAGATCATAATATCTCATTCTAACATCTGTTATCTGTCCTGTAGCTGGCCTCCGAACACATCATTTTCGATCAGAGGTAGGATGAACTTTTTTCATTATGGGTTTGAGTCAGCCCTCTGTAATATCTATAACATCTAGGAGGAATCAGGAGTTAAATGTGAGCCTTATGTGCTTTGTGAGCTTCTAAAGAATAGTGTGAGAAATGCTTCACCCAAAAGCCGTGTTTCTTTGGACTTTTACAGAACTGCATGACTATTTTAAGGACCATGATGTGCGTGCGCAATGCGCATGTGCTATCAATAAATAATGTAGGTGATTTTGCAGTTTCATTGTTTAAGCAGCGTTGAAACTCTTTACAGTGTATTCTCAGGAACACATAGGTTAAATCGGAGGTGTAAGTGAGCCGGTAGAGCCCCACTCTATTTTATGATACGTAAGATAATGTATATTTGCCATCATGTTTGATGCCTAAATGCGTTAGAGCTTCAGTCCATCTGTTTCCGTTTTATGCTTTGCTTTCAAAATAAATCCACGACATTTTAAAACCTGTAAGTAGCTATATGAACATACATGAAAACAGCTTAAAATCACTACCACCGCCAAATTGGCATCTTAATTACGTTATGGCAAAAGCTGTCTTAGACATATTTCCAGTGTTTCAGTAATTGATCTTCCTGGCATGGCCTATGGAAAGGATCTGTCTGTAGTTTCATTAAAGCCTAAAACTAAAAAGGGGTTGGTTAAATGTAAATGAAGTACATATCAATTAAAAACACATCTGTTTTATTGCTAGGCTATAGATTTAATACACTGATGCCTAAAAATAAAACTTTTAGTTTTTTGGTGATTCTCTGTGGTTTTGAAGTTCCAAAAGCAAAAGTGTTAAAAGCTAGCCTTGCCTTGCAGGTTATGCTATTGCACCTCAGGACACAGACTCCCTACTGGTTCAGTACTGTAGCTGGCAGGGATTCAGTATCGTGTTCAACAGCAGGACAGTTGCTGAAAACAGTCTCCTTGATCATCACCTTCAAACATATTAAGCCCAACAATAAACAGCTCATAAAGAAAGACTCAGAGAGGATCTAAAGAAGAAGATGATAGATACAAATTTTAAAATGTTACATTGAAAAGTGTGCTTTTCCTTCTCCTGTAGTGATTGGAGTTGCTGTATCATCTTTCTATAACACTTCTGACTCTGAAATGTAGGTCATATACCACAACAGTGCCTCCCTAGCTTAAGAAACCTGAATCCCATCACAATTATTATTCATAATGATGAGAGCTTTTAATTTCTCTTGCTAAATGTGTTGAAAGTATAATCTGTTGCCAGCTTGACAGTTGTTCATGTTTCCCAGGGCTTCAGGCACAGTCCACGTCACGCAAGAAGGAGCATACATGCTCGAGTGGCAGAGGAAAAGCCCAATCTGGTCGAGATTCCTGAGAGCGAACCTGACTCATCATCGAGTCTAAGAAAACGCAAAGTGAAGAAGAGAGTTCTGCCAGAATTTTACCAGTCTGTACAAGTCACCCCCACACGCAAACCTGTAGGTACCCCACTTAACTGTAACCATGATTAATACTGATACTATTTTTTGCTTGCTCCCCTCCACAGGGACATCAGTGTGCCTTTGATCCTGGTAAGGATTCGGTAACTTGCTCAAGGACACAGGGCAAGTGTTTGTCTACAGGGTGTTTAAACCTCCTCTTGAAGGATGGTTATTTATAGGTGCTATGAAATTACTTTTTTTTTTATTGTGTATCTTGTATCCGTGTGTGTATTGTTCAGTTATTGATCAAAGGATGACAAATATGGATAAAAAAAGCATTTCGACTTGTAGTCATAGTCAATCTCTTCAAACATATGAAACCTGCAGGTTTAACACAAAAGAAAATATGGATCTCAAAGTCATTTCAAGGGACCTTTAATGGCCTAACATAGCATGAACAATGTAACATCTCAATAGGGAATCTAATCTTGCTAACAAATATAAATAATATAAAAATACAATTGTTAAAAGAAATATTTGTTGCTCACTAAATTAAACCATAGATTTGGCTCATATAAAGTTCTTTATTCAAATTGGGCCACCATTAGCTTTCAATTTCTAAAGGTGTTGCAGCCTTGCGTTAAAAATATTAACAGATCGCAGAGCATGAAACGCATTTAAAAATCATGCATAATTCACAGTAGTTGGCCACAAACATGACAAACTTGCTGTATGTTATTGTATCAGCTCTGCATCAGACTGATTTTACTGATTCCCAGGTTGAATTTCAAATGATAATCCCCCATTGTAACAGATCCTATGATATCTGTTTATTTTTGCCTTAGTTTGTAGTCATCGTCATTGGCATGCTGGTACGTGTCCTCTCTAATCCATTCTAAGTCTGTTAACAATTTACCATGTTGGCATGGGAACATAATATGTATCCTCGTATGGATCAACAGCTCAGCTCTTTGTTAACTCACCACAGTTCCAGGCCTTTCAGTTTTTCATTTCTGCATCTTTATGTTACCCTGTCAATTATCTGCACTGCTTCCAAACAAGAGTGTGCTCACCATCCTTCAATACTTTTATCAGTTTCAGATAGTGCAGTTAAAAAAGTAATTTGAGGAGAGAGACAGTATAACACCGGATCCATGCATTGATCCATTTCTTCCTGGAAGGGAACACAGGGCCTCAGCTGGAAATATGTACTTACTGGAACATAAGGCATAACCACATTGGACACCTTTGGCCTGTTGGGCTTTCTTTCTGCTCTAATCTGAGTATATTTTTTTCTGATCCCACAGTCACAAAAGTCTGTTGGTGTTTTTGAATGTGTCTGATTATGAATGTTATGCTTTGTATCCAGAATATGAATGAACCTACACAACATGTGTCCCTACTGCAAAGGGCTATAGCTGTTACTGCTGTTTAACATTCCAATTTAGTACTTGACATGACAATGATGTTTGAACTGACTGTGTTCAAAGGAACCTATTGATCTGCGTGACACTTTGGCAACTCCCTGCTTCCATTAGTTGTGTTGCAATATTGTAGATAACAGACACAAACAGTTTTGTGCTTTTTCTCATCGCCATTGTCAGCCAGCCAACAACATACATATCAACTTGATCAGAGCCAGCTGTCATTATGCATTATGTCAATATGTTACAGGCGCTTTTTTTGTCTAAATCAAATATTTTGTTGCCATGGGTGAACAAAATGTATTGATGCAGTTGTTGTGCAGGTGAAATGCTGAACCCGGCAGTGAGCAAAAGATAAACAACCCTGTGTTTGCCAGTATTGTTATTCTAATAGTACAAAAGGCAGAGGAGTTTCACATATTACTTGAACCATAACAAGAAGAGCAATTTGGGCTCCAAGATGAGCTGCAAGTTAGCAAACTATATTATGTAATAGTCCTGTGCAGACCTAGATCAGCCCACCATGCATCATTCATAATAATATATTTGCATGTGGAGCCAACACCCAACTGTGCAAAATGAATAATCCAGAATGGTTGCTTTGTCTTGGTGAAACCATATTTTTGTGTGTTTTGAACTGATGATCTCTTTAAATGACCGTGTAAGGGAACCACTGACTACTTCACATATTCTATTCACAGAGTGTGCAACACTAGCGTGGGAATATAGAAACATTTGTCTTCACATTTGTGAAGATTTGTGCACAGTGCACACATGAATCGGGTCATGAGTGGAATATTTTATAAATGCATCTGGATGTGTGTGCTCCTCTGTCACTTTTATTGAACAGGAACTGCACATTTAGCAAACCGGCAATTTAAAGAATTCTTGATCAAAATCATTTTTTTCACTGATGGATACCCTGTAGCCACTGTATTTGCAAATGTTACCAACAAAGATAGTCAAATAGATGATAGTCATATCCGTATGTGCATTTTAAACAGTAACAGCGTCTAAGCAAAGGTATTAACCAAGAAAAAATAATTTTGTACATTCCCTAATAGAGAGGATAAGCCTTGTATTAAGTGATGGGGGAGGGCCTCTAATCTTTCAGCTATTCTTATCCCTACACAGTTTGCACTTTATATGAAAGAAAATGAAAAAACTGACTCGGGAGAACATACACCAATTCCTATAGCAGCCCAACTAATAATTATTTCATAACAGTGAGCATTAACTTTCCTCGAATCATGTTGTGATTTCCTTTTTAGTGGTAGGAATTATGAATAAGCGGAAAGCTGATAAAAATTGCAACACTAAGCTGCCTTCTCAGCACTGAGTTTTATCCTGATGAAAAGGCTGCTAATATTAACAGCATGTTGCTTTTATCAGCTCTGCAGACTGTCACTGGCCCAGCACTGCGAACAGATTCTCACTACCACAGCTATTTAAAAATAGAGGTTATTTTCTGTACCCTTGTAGAAATACTTTCAGAAGCTTTAAAGTTGATCCTCATTTACATTGCATGCAGTAGCTCCAGGTTTACCTTCAATACGTAATAACATCCAGACAATCTCTGACTCATCCCTTAATGTTCACAAATTAGTATTGAACTCTTCAGGATCAAAGGAGTCCATTTCCCCTTTAAATGCCGTTTTATTATTAAGCAAATTAAGTGTTATCATACAGCTATTTTGTACCCCACCCTTCTCCTTCTCCATCCGGATGTGTTTACTGCTGTTCTGTTGCTCAATCTCAGGTGTGTCAGGGTGCAGCAGGTAATTGCAACAGAAAGTCCTTTTCTCTATGAAGCCATTGTTTTATTCGTAGTTCTAGTTAGAATTTAAAGTCTGCAAAGATTCAAGAAAGAATAACAAATCAGAGATAATGCCCCAAAGGATGCATTTAATGGTATAAAGAGTTTTTTGGATTATATTTTTCGGGTTTAAATTTACCTTCTTAAACCAAGTACAATCCTTTTTCTGTGCACCCACGGTCCTCTCCATCTTCTCAGGTAATTAGCTCAATGTAGCCTATATGAATGCTTTCACTGTACCCTCTGTGCTTAACACCCCATCTACAGTGTAGGCAGTTATGTAACTGTGTCCAAAGTCCTCTCAGCAGGTTCACTCTCTGTGGCTCTAATGTGCATCTGTTGTGAAGCTGCCATGAGAAACGGTGTCCTCTTATTACCCCCGCTTTTGGTGTAGGCTGTTTGTAGCCACCCAGCATCTCTGCGCAGGGATGGCGCTCTAACACCACCGTCGCTGTTGGAGCTGCTGTTGTTGGCTACCGGGTATGACGCGGAGACGCATGCAGTCTGCTCTCCCATCACGGTCCAGCTCTGCCTCGACAGCACACACACAGCTCTGCGTACCCATCCCTTCAGCCCTCAGGAGATCTGACATCACCTCACATCCTTAATGCTCAGATAAGGGGACCAACTCGTGGCCTGAGCATCCCTCTAAGGGCGTGGCACCTTTTGATATTGACTCACGAATTGTGTGACTGAAGGGTGGACGCTAATAACGAGCAAACAGGATTGTTAATTTTCTTCCAGCTGACAGGTCTCCATGTATACAGTGGTAAGTCTTATTGTTGACCTGGCGGGGGAGCCAGATACTATTGATTTCACATTGCCTTTATTTGGCTCAATTTTTTATTGTTATGGATAATTGCGAGCTGGTGGCTCGTGTCACGGAGCGTCCTCACACCTAACGCACATTACGCACTTTGACCCGCGTTGGTGAGAATGTATATGATGTGTGCGTGTTATTCCTGTGCTGTGTTCTGTCAAGCATAGCTCCTTTTCTTTACCCCCGTTTTCTTTTGTCTCACAGAGCTCCAGTTCGGGGAACCCTTCCCTGCACGGCTCCATGTCTTCCTCGGCGGATTTCTCAGACGAGGATGATTACAGTGTTAAATCTGGGTCGGCATCACCTGCACCCGGGGACACTTTACCCTGGAACCTGCCCAGACATGAGCGGTCCAAGAGGAAAATCCAGGGAGGATCCGTGCTGGATCCGGCGGAGCGAGCCGTGCTCAGGATCGCAGGTGAGGGGCAGTTCTCCTTGTTGTTCAGTTATCAGATAGTAATGCACTGTAACGAGAAAAACAACAACGGCGCATATGGAGACTACTGCTTATAGCGACTTAAAGGTGTATCTTTTCCTGCTATCCCCAGTTTTATTTGGGGGTTGTAGTTACATGGATTTGTGGTACATGGTGGTATTTTGGTCTGCTGTTATTCTGCCTTAAAATTAATTATAGGGTTATTGGATATGTAGTGTCAAAAGGCAGCTATTTATTATCTCTTTGAGCCACACTCAACACACCAATTTTTAATGTAGGCCTATCATTTTTTATTTTTACATACATTATTTGTTGATATATAAGCACGAGGACGCATCTTATGTGCCCAAAAAGTTGATAATGAAAGTAGATTCAGACCGAAGAAATGTCATAAATCCTTCTGACTCTTACACTGGTTTCACACTGGATAATTGCTACTTAGAATAGGCTACTAAAGTTTTATAGTACTTAAGTATTTTATAATGATACTTTGGCTGAATTTGACGTTGTAAAATCCATGTCAGAGATGCAACGTATCAGATCAGATCGATTTAGAGACTACTGTGGGTAAAGTTTTCCCGTAGGCTAATCTCGCACCCTAGGGGAATCTGTGTGACAGCAGTGACAGCTGATAGGCCATTGACAGCAAAGACACAAACATCATTTCAAACAGTACTAGTCTTGTAAATGTGACAAAGTTGTTTTAAGTCTTTGGCAGGTGGACAACAATGAAAAAGAAACGTGGCCCACGTTACGAGCCGGTACAGAGACGCCTGACAAGGAAAAGCGTGTATTATGACACGCTGTAAAAAATGAACCATTCATTCAGTCTGGCTTTAATATCTTATTGTATCCATTGGTGCGAATTCGTGCAAACTGGAGTTAAGCTAAGGGGATGTAGCCTATTGTGTTGCGAAAATAAGATTTAAATTTTATTTTTATTAGCCTACATTTAAGACTCAGTATTGGATCAATGGACTTGTTAAGACAGACATTTTTTGCAGCGCAGCACGTCCGGCAGTCCTTCCTATCAATCTAGTGAACTCCGGAGAGGAAGCGTCGCCTATTGGACAGGCCTCAGACAAGGGAGGGATGTAGGGCGTTTCCCTTAGTGCAACAACAGCGCCGATCACTCTTGAATCCTCAGCACATACACATGCTCACACATGCTCACACACACACACACACATACATACACACACGTACGCGCCGTGTCCCTGTCCGCCGCTGGTGAATGTCCAGTTTGTGGAGCCCCGGTTATGGCTCAGTACGCATCGCAGGCTAATGTGCTCTCGGACGAACAGGAATACCTCCAAGCTTATGAGGATGTTTTGGAGAAATACAAAGGTAGGATCAATGCTGATTGGATATTACTTAGGCTTTGGGACGTTGAAGGAATTGCCTGATTGCTCCTTGACAGTTCAATAAATGTCAGCCCCCCCCTCCCCGTCTGGTGACTGACTGGTCTTAGTATCTTTGTCCCTGCAGTGGAAAAGTGGGAATATTTCCTGCATGACATCATATTTAGGCTGAATTAACAGTAAAGACAGAGGCTTTATTATGAGCTTTTTATGATCTCAGTTGATCATTAGATTAGAGGATTATTTCTCTTGTTTAAATGTTTTTATGGAAATATTTAGCTCAGGGTATGTCTGGAAAAAAAAACATTTAGTCGAGCCAGGTGATCACAGTGTCTTCGTTTATTGTCAAATTGAAAAGTCGAAACAGAGAAATAAATGCTGTTTTTGAGTAATTCATACTTTCACAATGTTATTGATCTATTTGTATATTTTTATGAAATAGGAATATCGTTAACTGAATATTGCTGAGGTGACCTGTGTGGTGTTTAAGGCAGAGAGGACAATGACATGGCAGAGTGAGGCGTTAGCTCATATCAGTAGCTAATTTCACTTCATGTAGGCTAGCTGCTCCTTTTGGGTTTATCTCATTCATTAGAGCAAATCCATCACACACAAGAGGTCTATGTTATTCAGTGTCTGTATGACAGCTAGGGCTCGTAGACAAAATCATACACATGCACTCTGAGGCCAGACCTGTGGAGATCTGGTGGAGCTGAATTCTGACAGCAGCGCTTTTTAACTCTTGTGTTTCCTCTCCGCACAAGGAGAAACAATAAATGCCATATACTGTGTACACTATTGTATTGAACGCATTGCCGTGAGCGTGTTCTCTCAGCTGTTGAGTAGGCTATTGTAGCCAGCAGGGCCAGTCAGCTGTGGTATAAGGCTTAAACACCCTGACTGGATTCTAATGGGATCATATGATGAAGCATCATTAGCAATCTGTAGCTGTTGTCTTCAGGCAGAGGAGCTGTGACACACAATGAGCGTTCTTATTTTTCGTGTTTTCTTCTATCACTAACTACCATTTTGCGATTCGTTTTTACATGTCATATATTGATTTTTGGGGGGATATTCAACAATGAACTTATCAAAGAAGGGTAAGGCATTTTCCTGATCATTTTACCAACAAATTTCAAAGTTTATGGAAGAGTTGTAGCCTCACAATAATGCTAATCATTTTTATTCTTCATGTAAATTTAACCGTTTTGTCACGTTTACTGTTTCTTACAAGTAAAACAGACTGAATTGAGTATAATTTTCTTTTCTTATCAGTATTATTCTGCAAATAAACATGTTCCTATTGAGGGATCCCAGGAGAAACTTGAGATCAGCTGGTGGGCTAATCATTACTTTAGCAAACTCACCTACAGCCTGTTTCCATCAGCTTTGTTTACATCAGTCTCCTCATGGCAGAAAAAAAACCCATTCCAGCTTTTACTGTTGAAGCAGAAAGAATTGATCAGCATTTATTAACTAGAGGTCAGTTAAAGAGAGAGGCAGCAGGCTATAGCAATAAACATTATCAATTCATAATTTCTTTGCAAAGCTGTGGTCTGCAGGAGATGATGACAATTTAGTCTACATGTTGAAAATCACAAAAATAAAATATAATATCATTTTATGCGAGAGGGAATTTTTCAAAGTGAGATCTTAGTTTGTAGAAGTTATTGTTTGTAGAAGTTATTGTATACAATACCATGGTAAGCAGTGTATCTGAGTATATATGACTTAGAAATGTATCTGTACATCAGTGTCAAATACCTTTTACCTTCTTAAAACAATTTAGATCTCAATGTAAAAGTGTTTTCCCAGTCATGACAATAGCGTAGAACTATATTTATTGTTTCCACAGCCGAGACATTTTTCTATAGGGCGCTGACTAAGTGCTGGAAAAATCCCTGTTTTTATCATTTCTTTAGCCTGATGGGATCACCCAGAGCCCCAAGCTTCTCTCCATGTGATGCATAGAGAATCAAAGGGGGACATTTTCATAACAAAATCATCGACAGTAACCAAACAAACACAACCAAACAGACCAGTAAACAGAACAGCCAGTGGGCCAGAAGGAAACAGAATTGTCTTTGTCCCACCAAATCAAGATGTATTGAATCATTTTTATAATAAGCGGTGCAAGTTTACGCAAATGTACTGTAACTTATCTGTGCTGTTGAGTTTATGTTTATGTGGGTGCTTGTCACTTGTTGTCTGGCTTCATTCCAGAGTCATCAAACACCTCTGAGCGGATGTTAGTTCCAGAGAAAAGATAAAAACGGGAGGATAAAAGCTGTACAGGCTTCATTGTAGTGAGTGAGTGCCAGTGTGACCTTTGGTGAACTCCAGCTGCTAGAGATGAAGTGACAAATTTCGAGATCCAAGAAAGGCTGTATGATGTTCTGAACTGTGTTTGAAAGAAATGTGAGTTTAGGATTTTTGCCGACTAAGACATAACAATCACCATCGACTGGGAGCATGCATGTACAGTAGTTATTGCTCTGGGTATAGGAATGCCACACTAATTAGGTATTAGAGTTAATAGCACACCTGACGAAGGAATTGCTTTGGGTCGGGCTGAAATTCAATGCAGGCTTTACAAAAGGCTGTAAACTTGAGGAGTGAGTTAAAGACATGGTTTCTTAGCCACATACAACAGTTAATGGCACTGGGCAGTGGCTGTGTGGGATCACGCTGTTCTAGCAGAGCCTGCACGGCAGGCCGTCAGCATGAAGGGGCCGTTAGAGTTTCCCAACAGTTTATCATCCTCTGACATCAGGAAAGATTTAATGGATTAGACATTTGGTGGTTCAGTCAGCTCTTCTTGTAGTTCATTTTGTTTTTAAGATGCCATATGGCGTAAATGGTTTCATTAGATTGAAAGCACAGTGTATTTATAGAGCTCAACCAAATAAACATGTTCTGCTTATTGAGAGTACTGACAGCCGACTGCAGATAATACCCAGAAAACTTTCATTCAAGCTGGAGACATTTTATTTTCTGAAGTTTTGACCTGCTTTTCCATCCTCGTGCACAGTGTTTTTTAAAGAAAATTGTGGCCAAATGCATTTTTCTCCACTGCTTTTAAGCATTTTAAGAAAATCTTTATACAATTGATGAAATAGGCGACAAGGTGAAAGTACACTGCAGCCCCTGAGCTAGTCACCCAAAAATCTGTTTCTTTTCAGTAACACTAACATCAAAACATTCATAAACTTCATTTCCTGAGTGTAATATAATAAAAGGACATGATAGATGATATTATTCTTTTGTCAGGCTGCTGTTCAGTAGAGATCTTTCTTGAAAAAAATACAAGTTCAATCTGTCTGTGAATGTGAACAGATTCATAGACATATACAACTTACTGACTACTTGAGATTTTATTTCTTTAAGGAGATTGAACTGTTAGCTGACAGCCATATACATTACAGAAAGAGTCTTTAGGATGCCGGCTATAGGAGGGTGTGGTCTGTAAGTGTCTGCCTGACATTTCCGTCTGAGTCATTGCAGTCTACATGACTTAATCTCTCATTTCAAGAAGGATTTTTGTAGATATAGGAAACTTGTGATTATTAAAATCAACCTTTTTATACTTGTATTATCTTGCATTATCAAACACAGCTACGAGTGAGAGAGCGTTGTGTTTTTTGCACAGTCACTGCCTTTGTCCATCCTCCTGGGCCTTGCCTAGCCCAACCCCTCTGCTCTATGTCGACAGCCCACTCATCACATTCAAATGGCCTAGTGGCCCACACACACAGCAGGCTGCCTCTATGGAGACTGTCTGCTACCGTACAAAAGACGCTTTGTTTTTATGGGAGCAGCATCCAAGTTCCAGAGACTTGTCCATTTGTCAAGTTGATGGTAGTGACTTTCCTTTTTTTTGGCTTTTCATTGAGATGAATCATCAAGGAGCTACACTTTGAAAGTGGTCCCTACCTGCCTAACTCAGCCTACAGATTAGCATTCTGTATTGAATATTGTGCATGCACAATTGGTTATTGTAGCCTTCCAAAAATGGAGCACCCACCAACTTATATTGTTCACAAACAATAGGAACAAGCTTCATAGATTTCAATTTAACTTCTTATTTAAAGCAAGTGGGGTTTTATTTATTTATTTAGTTTCCATACTTGGAGATTATCAGACAATTATGTATTTATCTAGGCATAGTATGTGTTTGATAGCCGAACAATTGGAGCTAACCTACTTAAACCAACATACAGTGGATTTGGTTCAGCAAAAATGTGAACAAATATGATTTAGATAGTATAATAACTAGGCTATCTAATTATCAAGGGTCATTTCACAGCTACCACAGCCAAAATCCTAAGAGCTAAGTGCTAATGGCCAATTAAGTGAATTAGATTTTTGGAACAGTATCCAACTCCAGCTCAACTTGGTGCTCCCTGATTTCACAATAACATCTAGCATGAAACTGCTTTGAACCTCATACGGCTGCTTGTGGTTTCATTTTACAGGTTTCACTTAGATGTTTTCTCAGATCAGTTTATATCTGGAATGAGCAATGTAATATCTGATTGTTTGTCAGTTTGACCAGGCTGTATGTAGAAAACAAAATGTTAAAAAATGAAATCCTTCTACAATAAATACACAGTACACTATACTAATGCTAAAACATAATACTATTCTTGTGGCCAAGCCCTTCATTGATCTAATCAATAGACTTCATTTAAAATGGGCAGTGTAATCCAAACCAGCAGAGCTCACAGAAAGCATTTTACTGCTCCATCACTCTTTAGCTACAGAAATATGTCTTTGTTGTATTTAGTCTTTAATCATGTATTATTCTTACATTTATCAGTTAGAGATATACATGTATTGTCCTTATGTATGTATGAATACCATAGATTAATAATCCTCATGTATTGTTTAGGAAGATATGAAATATAATTTTAATGCAGTCCCATGCAGTTTCATTATATGTGTGTCTGAGTGTGATGCCAGCTCACTGCTGTATTTCTAAACGTTGTATTTATATGCTGTCATGGTGATGGGAAGACCAGCATGACTGAACCTCATTCCACAGCTTTGCTTAGCTCCTCTTACATGAGATCATCTTGTTCGTCTCTGTCCCACCCCTGACTCATGCTCTACAGCCTTTCCTCTCTCACTCCAGTAGCACCACCCTTCTCTTCTGAGTGCAGCAGATGCTGGGAAGCAATCCCATACTAGCAGTAGGAAACAAATTTATCCACTGTGTTAAGAAATGAGTCGTTCCATCTGTTTTTGCGTTTTAAAACCATTGCTATACTCTCGCGGACCGACTGATATCAGTCGTAAAAAGTAATAAGAGAGGTCATACACCAGAAGGTGATTTTGTCAGCCGCAGTTTTAGTGTGATAGTGTGAAAATGATGTGAATCATATACTATGGCCTTCACCCTCACCAGATCTAAACCCAGTCATCAAAACAGCAAATGAGGGAATATCTTTTGGACAAATTGTGTTTATCCTTTCAGTAAAGTTTCAGAGACTGAAGCTGTTCTGGCAGGTTGTGGTGGCTCAACACCTTACTGAAACACTTCATTTTGGGTTTTCCTTTAATTTGTTACGCATCTGTATATTGTATATGAAAATTATAATACTGTTAGAGTGATGGTTGTTCAAAATGCTATTTCCAGTGGCACAAAGTACCTCAAACTACTCTCAAATCTGTTTCCAATTGATAATGTGACTGTTATCAATGTTTAGTGAAAAAAAAAGAAAAGAAAAGCTTAGTCTGAAAACTGAATTCTCAAAGTAGCCCCTCTTGGTAGTTGTTAGCTCCTTTGTTATGCATGTTAGAGAGTGGAACTACTCCAAAATAATTCAACATGTCTGAAAAAGCTTAATTTTCTTCATATTTTAAGTGGGTATCTATGAAAAGTCTGTTTTTTGTATTTTGGCAAATCATTACTTGTATTTTTTCAAAACAAAAATCTGTTAATTTTGAGTCACACTTGTGTAAATGTGTAAATGAACTAAGAATTTACACAGGATTACCTTAAGTTATAACTCTTGATTTAGATTTAAGGATTCTTGATTTAAGGATTTGCCATAATCTCAGTGAGAGTCTGGGGAGGAAAACAGATTTCCTCACATGCACAAATACTCACTCAAATGTGGCAGTTGCAGCTGTTGCACATATGGAGGCTAGTACTGGAGTGTTAGCAACTGTGTGTGTGTGTGTGTGTGTGTGTGTGTGTGTTTGTGAGTGTGCATGTATGTCCCATTAGCTCTCATTAATGCTCCATCCTTTCCTCTCCTTGGCTGTGCTGAGAGCATTTGTAGTGTTAGCTCATGCCTAAGGGCACTTTGCCAGCTTCACCTTCATCCTCCATTTGCTTCATAGAGGGTCATACATTTCAGCTTCACCAATGGGGATACTGAGTATTACATCTTAACAACCTGAAACTGTTACAAATGTCACTAACATTATTAATTAAGAAGACAAGTCTAGATTGCACTACACATAGTAAACTTCGTCACTAAATTCGTCAATATGTTCTGTCTATTCTGTCACTATTACAGTTGCATAGTGGCTTGTGCATTACTTTCATTTTATTTGCATAAGCCACAGTTTGCTTAGCTTGAAGTTGAGGAAAATAATGTTAGGAGGAGAATGCTGAAAACTGTGTGCAGTGGTTCATACCTTTTATAATGTATATGCTGCTTACTTCCTCAGGAGCACTTTGCAAAAAGTAGCTCTAGACACAATAATAATACTCTCTGCACAGATGCTCAGACGTTGTAGCCGTTTTCTTGGTTTCTTCTGTGCTTTGTCTTAAGCCTGGAGACTAGCTGGCTGGGAGGGCTGCTTTGAAGGCTTGGCAACCTGTTTCAGTTACTGAGCTGTTCCAGTCACATATTTCAGATGCTGCCCTGCCCTTCGGAGAAGACTGGTTGTAGTGTACTCACTTACATAGAATGACAAAAATGCATCTTCAAGTATCTCCCCCTTATCGTATTTTTGTTTACCACCCTTCCAGAGACCACGTTGACAACATGGTTATTAAAATGCAGTGGGAGATGGTAGCCATTTTGTGCTGAGTCATCACTCCTGTGGGCCTCTGTTATAATGGGCAATGTACATTAAACCCTTAAAAAAAGAATGAACTGTTCAATAATAGCATTTTAGGTTGCTGTATGTTGCAACAGACCATTTTTAGCCATGCTACCGGCTTAAGGGATGGCAATGTCGGTTTGTCGGTCAGTCCACCACTTTCTTCCAGTCTGACAACTATGGGATGGATTGCCATGAGATTCATCCATGGTGCTCAGATGATGAATCCTATTGACTTTGGCGATCCCTTCATTTTCCATATAGCACCATTATCAGGTCAAAATTTTAATTTGTCCAATACTTTGGTTTACGACCAAATACCCGCAAAACTATACCCTCAGCTGTACTTTGTGTTCACAGCTAATTAGCAAATGTTAGCACGCTAACAAGCTAAACAAACTAAGATGTTGAACATGGTAAACATTATACCTGCTAAACATCAGCGTCTTAGCATTGTCACTGTGAGCATGTTAGCATGCTGACGTTAGCATTTAGCTCAAAGCACTGCTGTGCCTAAGTACAGCCTCACAGAGCTGCTAGCATGGCTGTAGACTAGTCTTACTCTAGTCTAGACTCTAGTTACACAACATAATTTCTGTTATAAATGAAAAAGGCTTGTGACACATCAACAGACAAAATAAAATAAATTTGAGCATTTCCACAAGTACTGGGAGAGCGAACAATGTGTTTTGCATGTTGTTCATCCTGATGAAGCATTAGGTGGGTCTTCAGTAAGCTTTGGGGTGCTGCAAACCTTTTTCATTTTGGATACTTTTTATATTGCGTGTTTGTGACCAGAATCAAAAATTATACTGCTGTGCAGGAGACTTACTACAATGATGGTTTCAAAGATTCACGTCCTGACATTGTTGTTTTTTTAAGGGTGCAATTTCAGAGCTTAGTTATTCTATCAATGTGATGAGGTGTTAACTGAGATCAAGTAGGCTACACAGTGACATAGACCTGTATTTCAAAATCTCTGCCACTGCTATGCAACACACAGCCTTGTACTCAAAACAAAGCTAAGGTACACATGCCTTTGCTTACTGAGCTGATTGTGACACAAGAGATGTGAAATGAGAGCTGTTAAGCAAGAATGTTTAGCGAGTCCTTGTCATGGGCTGGAAGGTTGAGGGCTTTTCAATTTAGTCTTTATGTCTATTTTGATTCCCCTCTCATAAGAGGATTACACAGTCTGGATTTTGATTGCTAGCACTTTTTGACTCTGCTTTGCTCAGAATGTGAGTATATTTTAGGCACCCTGACGTAACAACATGCCAAAGGGTGTCACCGGCCCCCTGTGTCAGACGTTCTCGGGAAAATAACAATTTATCCGTTCTCCTGTTCAAAGAAGCTTGAGAAAGATGAAAGATCAATGTGAGGTGCTGTAGACATTTCTCCTGCTGGTTGCATTTCCAAAAGTCTGGTTGTGTGTTGTTGGAAGCAGTTTAGTAACTATCATTCATGCAGACGCACAACCAGTGTCCTGAATCTCTAGTATTTGGGTATGCATATTCAATAAACATATCCTAACATCTAATAAACGTTCCATTAGGGATGGAGAAGTCACATCCTCAAACCAAAAAAAATGAGACAAGGAAACAGACTTCAAGCCCTATTCACAAATACATAAAAGTCAACTACAAATTCAACTCTGCCACCAGCATTAACTTCAGTCATCTTTGTTGTATGTGAGGAAATGAAGGATGCCACCTAAGTGGTACAGATTACGTGGCCGGCAGTTGCAGGGGCAGCGTGGTTTAGGGTTGTGGCTATTTATAGCCATGCACATGTGCTTTGCTGAGGTCTACAAATAAGTGTCTCAGGAGCTCTATGGCTGTCTGTTTGAATGCTGTGGTGGACTCATGGCCAGCACTGGACTCAGACTGTAGACATGGTACACACAGGCCACAAAAAAGTGTGCACATCTTCGACTTTTATACAACACTTGGCTACTGTGTGTGTAATGATTTTCAGTGCTATCATTCTCAAAAGAAGCAATGCACTTGAGTATGCTCAAAGACTCTAATACTATAATTATAGAAGACTGCACAGTAAATAATCATAATTACTTCCACTTTAACTTCCTGTCATAGTGTAAATTTGCACTTCTGACGGAGGCTTTACTTACTAATTTTTCTAGACAGCGCCCAAGGTTTGAAATGTCAAGAAGTTCAAATGTAATGTGAGAGAGAGGTGGTTAGTCAGGCTTTCGTGATCCTTCAAACATCAACCCATGTCAAAGGTCATAAGCTGTTGCTTAACACATTAGCCATTCCCAGACCTCTGGTGTATGTGAACCATCTAATTACCTGAATTTAAAGTGAGAATATTGAAACATCAAAAAGAAAAATTGTGTGTTATTCTTTAATACTTAAAGCAATATGGTCAATCTGAATAAGTGTTTCCAGTAAAATCGAGTACTGTATGTAGCTCTGGTTGTCATCAATTGCCACAATTTGGAGGCTTTTCACATTATAAGCAAACCTTCACAATGAAATAAACGTCATACATTTATTATCATCAAGTGTAACATGATCTGTCAATGTTTGTATTGCGACATTTTAAAAAAGTATCATACCAGTGCCAAAAAAGTTGGTTACTCAGTCACTGTTTAATTTGCTCCAGTTTGCTGTTTAGTGACCATGCCTTTGCTCCAGGCTTTTGCAGAGACTTCCCATCAAACTTGAAAGAACTAAAACTAGACCTTAAATTCCACACTTGCCACAATTTTTTATTCAGGCCTGTTTTGGGGTTTAGTTTGGGTTAACAGTTACATGTTTAGCGTGCAGTTAACTGGCAGAATTACCTTCACAGGGATGTTGTTTTGGCTTGCTGGTGACTCTGAACGGGTTGGTGTATGAAAAATGCATTTTGTTAATCTAATTAATGAGACAAGATACTGATGCAGCTTTTCAGTGATAATCAAAATATATGTCTGCATGACCGGCCATAGTATTGTACCATAGCAGTTTTACATAGCTAAGAAAATCAGATATGTGTGAAAGTCCAAGTAGTATAATCACAGAATGTATTAGATGTGTAGTAGGATGAGATTGACTGAGCTGATAAAGTTGTGCAACATCAGGAGAAAGAGTGTGTGATCATATTTGATGTGACATTATGTCATTGTTATTGTTACAGAGCTGGGTTGTTTTCTGTTTGATATCTGATAATGTACAACTACTGTTTTAAAGTTGGGAGGATTCAGTGTTTTTTTAGAATGATATCAAACCAGAGTTCATGCTTACTTTTTATTCTGATAAGATCCTCAAGAGGGCACCATACTATTAAACGCACCTTCATTTCTTGGGAAGCACAGGTACAGAAATAACTTATCTCATAGCATATTCAAATCTGCTCCCTAGTTCTACTTCTATTTATACTGATAGTTAAAGCACCGAGGTCACCTCATGATGAAAACTGGTTTAGTCTATTAAGGAGTCTATTAAGTGTACCTAGTATCAGTAATCTGTACAATATGTGAAGTACAGTAGCCTACTGCTGAGATTGTGTGGTAGCTGCTTCAGCTCCTGTCCTTTGCTTTGAGCTGGAGCGTTTCCTGGAATACTTGCTCAGCCAATCTATATTAATGAGTTTCTCAGGAGAGGTTTATATATTATGCAGCAAAGAGCTTAGATATGGGCATTACAGACCAAATTGGTGTCCTACTGCAGGCTGCACGGCTTTATTTCTCAGCTGTGGAGTCACAGGGACAGATATGTCAGCAATGACACAGCAGCACTGCTGCATCTTATTCATCATATTTCCCTTATTCTTTATGATTCTGTTTTTGTTTTAGTCAGACTGATGTGATGTGATGTGTTGCTTTATTTATTTGATGTTTGGCATCATGTCAGGCATTGATCTAGATGTGCAGACCATCATACAAAGTAATTGTCAGACCAACCCACTTTCCAATTCTCTGCAGCTTTTACACATGCACTATTTTTAGATGAACTAAATGTACGAATGTGCACAGAGTACAGTCACAGGGTTCTTAAGGTAACCCCGCTGTCCTGGTAATGCATGTTTCAGACTTTATGATAATTCAAAAGCCTACTGTATGTTAAAATGACCAGTGTCAGCTTTTTTTATGCCATAAACTTTAAATGCATGGAACATAATGCCATAAAGAGTTGAGATAATGTTATCTGTTCACCTTACAGACATATTATGTCCACTTAAGAGTAGTTTGCCCTTTATTATGACAGTGTGGCACACTTTGTGAGAAACTAAGGCTTGCAAGAGGATAATACTGTAGCCTGAAAACTTTAAATTGATTTTTGCTTCACTGAATGCCCATATCTGAGGACAGGAGCACTTTCATTTTCTGTCTTTTTTAACTGGTATGCTCAGTGTAATAAAAAACAAATGTAAAATTCCACTTGGATGGATGGATAAATTGCTTGTCCTTTTTGGTATTTTGCATGTCGTATCATGAAGGGTGTTGATTGTTATTTGCCTGGATGTATTCTCAGTTGTTTCTGCTGATGTAAACATTGTGGTGAGTCTTGGCAGCTGCACAATAGAGAGGTGATTATCTTTAAAATTCAGGTCTACAGTTGAACATGTTTTATATTGCACAAGATATAATTGGTAAAATATTTGTAAGAATAAGGTGACGCATGCTGTCATCAGAAATGATGGTACATTGCTCTTAAATTGCAGCTTAAATAATCAGACTGTTTCCTGTCGTAGTAAGTTGGAACCATCCCGAAACACGTTGACAAGGAACTTTAGTTTTTATTTTTATTTATTTATTTTTTATAGGAAGCACTAATTTCTTCTGTGGTTTTGAGTGATGCTGCTAGATAAACACTAAACCGCGTGGAAAATCAAAATAGTGAGTAGACATGGAAAACCTGACGGGACTCGTTCTGGATGCTTGATGAGAAAGGGAGTCGCGGCTGCCCTAGAGGCTGGAAGGCAGGCAGGCAGGCAAGAAGCGGGAGACTGTTACTGCTTCCTCAGTCGCTTGTCCACATGGCATCCATCTACCTGAACCACGACCCTCTTGACAGCCCCCAGCAGCTAGTGCAGAGGATGAAGGACCTACTTAAGACCGAGAGGGAGTATAGAGCTCACCTGGTAACTCTAATGTGCTGCATGGGTCAGTATTAATCTTACTGCTTCTTGTCACTTCCTTGAAAGATTAGTCATGTCTGTGCATGCTCATTACTAATAGTAGGTAAGATGTCCTTGAGCAAAACTTATTTTGTAATCCGCACTGAGGGTTGGTAAAGGGAGGAGGTTATCAGTGTTGTTAGTCCTGTGGTCAAAGTTCAGGAAAATACTGATCTTCCACAGTGTTGTTGTGGAAAAATGGAGCAGTGGAGTGAATGTGACCTGGCCGGCAGACTGTTGTTAATGTTATTGATTCTACATGTGACTTTTCACTGTGGATAATTTAGAGGAGTTGCATCTTGCAGACTGGGCGACGTGGAAGCAGTTAAATGAGTCACGGCTGTGGTGACTGGCCTGAATCCTGCTCTGCTCTGACACTGCGTGGATAGAGGACAATTGTATGGAAAAATACAGCAATGAAAAATTCCAGTTGTTCATAATGTTGACAAGAAAACATAACAAGTGTAGTTTTTCTTTATCTTTATTATACTTCTACTACTACTAGGAAGGAATTGATTTTGAGAAATTGTATATAATCAGTTTCCTTTTCCTTTTTAATTGCATCCATCTGCGTCCTGCTTTCACTTATGTCACTGCCTGCAGGAAGTCTGGTTGCTCTGGTGATGGGAAACAAAAAACATAATGTGGTCAAGAGCACGCAGGAGAGAGTGATGCCATTTCAGCCTCTGGGAAATTACATCCTTCTTTTTTTAGCCACTGGGACTAGTGGTCTTTATATGTCCTTACTTTTCTTCATCACTTTCATTGAAACTGTAAATCCCAAAATAACATTGCACATTGACTGTGTGCAACAGGAAGCATCACATTAAGCTACAAAAATGAACTGCTAAATGCTTCAAAATCTAAGTGAGTAACCACTGAACATAATACATTATACACAGCATAATTAGGAGATTTGTGTTGCCCAAACACCTCTATGGAGATTGCTTTATAATGGGAAAAAAAAATCACAGGATGTGTTTTCCTTTTTCTCTCTCTTCCTCAGATGAAAGAGACAGAGTGCAGAAGAAGACATTTACAAAATGGATAAATCAGCATCTGATGAAGGTAAGAACTAATGTGTGGTAGTTGCTTGCAATGTTTTCCCCTTTTTGTTATCATGTCAAATTTAGCATTTCTGTATGTGAAAACTGATCTAAAAATCTCATTCATCTGTGTCCCATGTCCCCATATGGAAACTATATTGATTAATACACAGCTGAAACCTAAATAATAGTTAAAATTCCGCCATTTCAATCAGCAATCCATTTTCCTCTAACATAAACAATCCATTAGTATTGGCAGTAATAACAATTACCACTCTCCATGTTTGGTCCTAACATGCTATCATTCCTCCCCAGATATTATTAAAGCTTGACTTATTAAAGTCATTTAGCATGAGATGTGCTGTTGCACTGCTGCAGCAACAGGTTGTCTTTTGTTGACTCACGCTTACTGTGGCATTTCATCTGTCTGTGGAATTTAATGAAACACTTTAGCAGACTGACAAGCACTGGCAAGTCTCATCTAATTTGCCTTTGTAAAAATGAATCACAACCCGGGAATCATGGGTAATGTTATACTTTAAGGTTCATGCATCAGTGATACATTAAACATCAACTGGATGGCTTGGCCCAACATTTTGTACAGGCATTCATGGCTCCCAGACAATAAATCCTACAGACTTTGATGATCCCCTGACTTTTCGCCTTTCGTATGTCAGGATGTCAGTTGTGGTTTTGAGTGACAATTGTCTCAACAACTATTGGATGGATTACCTTTGGTACACCCATTTATGTCCCCATCAGAATGAGTTGTAATGACTTTGATAATCCCCTGACTTTTCATCTAGCAACATCATCATGTCAAAATTTCTGTTTGTCCAATACTTTGGTTTATGACAACCTCAGCTGTAATTTGTGTTTGGTGCTAATTAGCAAATGCTAGCATGTTAACACACTAAACTAAGATTGTAAACATTACACCTGCTAAACATTAGCATGTTACCATAGGCCTTTTTCACAGAAGACATTTTGACATGTCTCAGTAGGAAAAGCACAGGGGTAAATAATATAATGAATGATGGCTAAATTCCATTTAGCTGCTTCAGTTTCGGGGTCCTGGTATTGTGCATGCTGGCTCACTGCCACAGCATCGTTATTTACTGGGGCACTTTAGTAACACCAGTGTTTGCCTGCTGGGAAAAGGCCTATTGTCATTGTGAGCATGTTAGCATGCTGGCGTTAGCATTTAGCTCAAAGCAAACTACAGCCTTACAGTGCTGCTAGTGTGGCTGTAGACTCTTAGTCTCTTATTATTTGATGGACTATAAAAACCCTCTGAACTGGTCCTTCAAGTGGTAATATTCCTGGTAACACAACTATATGGCAGCTACACCCTTTCCATTCTTCCTCAGAAATACAAATAAAGTGCTGCTGTGTTTCCCCTACCATGTTGTATTTTATTGTTTTGCTCCTGAGGGTGTTTTTGTGTTCTTAGATCATCTTCTTCAAAGCGTGGTGTGGGCCATAAGCCTCTCCTTAAGGGTCAATTTAAGGATCCAGCCAATTAGATCAATCCTTGCTTGATGAGCATGGGGCGTCCCGTGGATTAGTGTTGATGGCTGGTTTTATATGTTGTATGATTGCCATTCATGTGATGTTTTCAAACAGGAATGTTATTATTATTTCCCAGAAGAAAATCATTAGAAGGATGCATGAGGCCCTAAGGAGCTGCCGGCTACAGCTCAATGTATTTCATGAGAGACACATTATGTAAACTTTGTCACAATCTTGGCAGAAGGAAATAATATTTTATGTTTCTATGATACTGCAATAAAACATGACACATGCAATGAAGCTGAAGAGCGTGCCAGCAACATGTGTATAAAACAATATGCTCTGTATTGAACATTTTGAACTTGAGTTAATGGTTTAATTGTAATATTTGCATTTTATTTCATTTTTGACAGCCAGATTTCAGGCCTCTTTAGCTTATCGTAAAGGTCTGTGCAGCTGGATTCACACATGGTCCATGAGAAATGAGAGGTGCTGAGTAATAGTTGGGGATCTGCTTGGCTTACCCAATAACATAAGGGTGAAGGGCTATTTTGGCTCCACAGCTGTGGCTGCTATCTGGGATTACAGTGCTGAAAGCCCTGTGTGAAAGCAGGTCAGCAGGCAGCAGGGTGATTTCAGAGGCGCGGTATTTAGGACAGGAAGGAGAGATGGGCCTGCTGGAAGGAGAAAGCTTCGGTCCGCAGTTGTAAAGTGCCTCACTCAAGTGCTTAGATAAGGTATCACAATGATTTCCTGCTCATGCTATTATTCTGTTTTATGGTACATTAATTTCAGTTTAGAAGGAACTGTGAGGAACCAAAACAAACAAATAAAAAAAAGGTTTGTTGTAAAATAATAAAACAGGTTTTTCTAAAACTGGGCTTAAACTGAACCTGAGCACCTAGTTGATTGAATGACAAAAGGAAAAAACATCAAAGGCAATGGTTGAGTTGTAAAGTGAGTCAGGTGTAAGATTACGGGAGACTTTCATGGTTCCTGGTATAATCCTCAAAGATCTGTTCTTCAGAAATTGAGATTATTATGGTTCACTAACTAATGAACAGTTGTGTAATAACAACATGATTTTTGCCGTTTGCTCACATTTTGCTTTCTTCCTCGTGTCCGTAGGTACGGAAGCATATAAATGACCTGTATGAAGACTTACGAGATGGACATAACCTGATCTCACTGCTGGAGGTCTTGTCTGGAGACACATTGGTAAGTTAATGTTTTTCTGTTATCTTAACTTTCGTGGTCAGTGTTTCTTAAAGAGATGAAGAGAAACTCAAAGCATCCTATTGAGTTCTTGGTTAGAGCAATTTCTATTGAGATCAGTCTTATGAAGTCACAAAACATTCAAATTGTCATTAGACACCAATAAGGACACCTAAAGAAACCTATTCCTCTTATCTATCACACTTTGCATGACTGATTCACCTGGCCTTCCTCCTTCTCACTTACGTAAGTTATGGTAGGAGGAATTCTGGGATTTCATGGTCTGCAATCAGATCTTCTTTGATTTTAAATCCACCAAAACCCACTCATAAAGTCACATTTTTTTGTGAATTGCATGTAGGTTTCAAACACGTCAAAAGGGTATTTTCTTTTTTTTTTGTTTTGTTTCTTTTTCCTTGTCCATTCTGGGATATTTATAAAGGTGACTGATGTGCTCATCATTGTGATTAGTTGTGCTGTGCTATTAGATGTAAGTAATGTGAAACTGATGGTACAGTATGCCTTGCTTTACACACACACATATATATATATATGTTTTTCTGGATACAGTCAGGTTGACGCTTTGTGCCACAGGAGAAGTACTAGTGCTCAAGTAGCAACATACTTGAGTGGGATATTAAATGCGGTGATTACCCACAAAAGGTTGTTGTCTTTCAGTCAACAAAATGTAAGCATATCAAGTAAAAGCTAGCAAGTGGGAAAACTAGTTCTCTGGTTAGAGTTTCCAGCAAGTTTTTAACAGCCAATAATCAGTCATTAACAAACTTTAACTTGCTAACAAGCCTTTTTTAACGCACTAACTGCCAAAGGCTACCTATATTCTTTATTCTTTATTTGGATCCCCATTAGCTTCCACAAAATGGTCGCTAGTCTTCCTGGGGTCAACACAGTAGTAATAACAATAAAAACAAACTATTTAAAATCACACCGCATCAGTCAAACAAGCCAAATATAAAGATCAGCAATTAAGTGAAATTACTCTACATATGAAAAGACAGACAATAGGAACTAACAATGAAAACAAAACCAACATGGTCACAAATAAATAGCAGCAAAAAGAAATCAATCAAAAATGTTCCAAAACAGCAATAACTAAAGTAACATCTACGTGAGATTCATCAATTTTTGCTTTAGTGACCTTTTCAAAAGAAAATCAACTTTTTTATCTGTCTGATGTTGGTGGGAAGCATAGTCCAAGCAGAAGACGCTCTATAAAGAACAGTTCTCATCATTCAACTGTTCATGAACCAGATGATCAGTGCTCAGTTGATGTGTATTATATCCATGACAAAAAACAGTATATACTGGTTTTCATAAAGGAAGTGTGGTGTATTATTCCAAATGACATTTTGCATGAATAACAGAAGACTAGATTTTAATTTAGCCTCCACAGTTAGCCATGAGAATCGTTTATGCATCAAAGGTTGTTTTTTTTTAGATGTTTCTCAGCAGCACTTGACCAAATGACTAGGCAGTACTCCTGAACAACGTCAATCATAACAGAAGATGGAACATATGCTGAACATTTCCTTGATATTGAAATGTCATTTCCCATTATGTAAACAATGTAATCGTTCTGATCAGACCAAGACAGTAAATTATCTACTTTAACACCCAGTTGTCATTGTTCTTATTGAGAATAAGACAAACATTATTGCACCTGACACACAGCATGAAACTGTGACATTGTTTCTATAAAATAGCATTGTGATGGCATAATATTACAGTCATGATCAGTGTTTCTTTTTAGCATAGGAAGCTGTGCTGTTATGGTAATTAAAACACAGACAGCTGGAGTGATCACTGTAACGGGTGTATAATTGATTTCCACTCTGTCAAAACTTGGAATGACCAGGAAATGGACTAGAAGTTGATTATTTCCAGGTGTGGAAGTTTTTTTGAGATGGTAAGCAGCCAAAACCTTTCACAAATATGAACGTGTACTTGTACTGTGTTAATCTGGGTGCCCAACAGGTTAGTTTCCAGCTGTTATTCAACCAAAAAGTTCAAATAAGGATTGAGAACATTGTGCTACATCTTACAGAGTTGTCTAAATTTATTTGTAGAAATGTAGAAAGAAAACTGAAAGTACATTTTAATATAATCATGAAATACAGTAATAATAACTCCTTGAGGGACCACATCATTTTGCAAGCTATAATGCAAAACTGCCAGGTTTAAATTGAGTTATATTGTTCACGCGTTATTTTAACCAAAGATTTGTTTTTTGTTCAGGGAGAAATCATAAGGGCTCAAATTCTGTATGTGTTTAACCCCTCACATATAGAGCACAGAGCTGCACAGTGTATGTAGCTGTAGTTCTTTGGCCTGTTTAGTGGCTACTAAAGTGGTGCATGTTATCCTGCAGGCTACTTGCAGTATTATTTCATTTAATTTCAGTTAACTTGTCATTCTTTCATCTTATATTGAAGTATGTTGATACAGTCTTTGTGCAGTCCTGAGTTCCATAATGTTATCATGCTGTAATGTCCCTTACTGTATTAAAACTGCACGTATTCCTGTGCAAGGAGCCCCAGCAGTTACTCCCTCTCCAGTGTGACTAACTTTCATCCTCTAAGTAGCTATCTATTTTCTGCTTACATCCTGTTTCCCTTCTACTTTCCTCCTCCTCTGTTCTCCATTCTTTAATTGGTTTCTGTCCATTGTCTAACTTCCTTTGATTTGGCCGCCATGTGTGTCCATGTCTTCCTTTCTTCCCCATGTGTTGCCTTTTCGGTGATAAGCCAAGGGAGCGTGATTTTCTGAAGACATTGCGGTTGGTGAGTGGGACAGACGCATGCGCAGTTGAGCAGCATGGAGACACGGTGGATGATGATAAGGGGGTACGTGTGGCTTGCCCCCCCACCCCACCCCCTGTTAACAAACTAATTCAGAGCGTGTTGTGGCCACTTAACAGGAGTGTAGAAACAATCCCACTGTATGATTTTTTGTAGTCTTACATTATTGCTTTAGCAGATATTGTAGTAGTTCTATATGCTTATAGAGTATTGTTTCCCTTTTCTGAATTTTGCTAAATTTGTGATTTCTATGCAACATTATGTTTCATAATGCCACTTCTTGTGATCAGGAAATAATGTCCAAATCTTTGCTTACATGACCAGATGATACTGATGATGCAGAGAAATGTGCACATGATCTAAAGACCCAGGCATATTCTTGTTAAAATCTTGTTCTTGAACATACTGTACATGTGAGACCAAAAGGACACAAAACAATACATTTGGCACACTGACCTTGCAAAGGCATTAAAAAGATGCAATACATTATAAAGGAAACTGGCCATAAAGCTTGGGTCTTTATATCCATTTCACTAGCTTTGCCCATCATTGAGCCATAAAATCAAAGCGCTCCCAACCTAAGTGAGCATCAGGACATTTTTCATCTGCTGTTTTTTGGGGTAATCTGTTATTTTGAAGCCTCAAGAGGGCTTCATAAGGGAATGAGAGTCACTAAATGAAAGCCGTGGGAGATGGGTTTATGAAATGTCGTTGCTTTGCTATTGAGATGAGCGGGATTCTTCTCTCAGCTATTATCAGCTAAGAAATATGGCTGAATGCAGCGCAAGTCTTTTGCTGCTGCTGCATCCTGGCTTCAACGCATTTTCCATTTCATTACCTCATGCTGAGGTAACACTGTCCACGTGCATTCACCACAATAGCTTGGGTACTTGCTCGAAGAATGCAGCATTCTGCTATCATTTTTAAAATGTACATTTAGTGTCTACAGCACAGCGAACCAAATGTATTACTGTGTTTTATGTACACTTTAGTTTTTGGAGTGTGTTAACTAGCAGGGTTACTGCTATTACATGTTAAGAGCAAATTTCTAGAGAAGCAAATGGTGGAAAATGTTCTGTATATGCACAGTGGGCCTGCAGAAATGGCTAATCTTGTTGTGGGTAGAGTTTTTTGTGTGTTCTTTTAAGTCTTTACCTCACCTGATGGTAAGCGGGTAAGAACCTGGAAGCATGTCCTGTGTCCTCCATGCTACTAATCATTTTTTGAATTTGCCCTCTGATGTTGAGAATAACCTGATCACCATACATGGCCCCTCTTTCCTCTTTATGTCCACAGCCTCGGGAGAGAGGGAGGATGCGCTTCCACAGGCTCCAGAATGTACAAATAGCACTGGATTATTTAAAGAGGCGGCAGGTAGGGATCAATCCAAGTACATCCTCAAACTCTTGTTCTGTCACACTTTTGACTGGAGTACCTTTGAGCCAACATAACAGTCAGTCATAAACCTTTCAAAGTTTAGACAGAGTTATAAAAATCCTTCATACAGTGATGTAACAGGAAAAACAAATGTTTCTGCCTTTCCTGTCCCCTCATGGATTCATAGCAGTATCCAACTAAAAGTCCACATAGTTCATCAGGAATTTCACACTTTGACACAGGATAGGGAATTATATAAAAGGTTACAGCTGAATAGAATGCTTTAATGCATCCATTCATGTGTGCAGCTACATTGTTTTGTGAGAGTTGCATCATACAGTATATGCTAACCACTGAGGCAGACAAATGCAAGCAAAGGCACACATGTAACTGAACTGGGACAGCCCCACTCACTGGTGATTACTTAGATGCTGCCTATTCCCTGACATCACACACACGGTTGGAATCATGGCATTTTCCGTCTTTCTTTATGCAAATTACAATTTAGCTGCCACAAATAGTAATAGCAGCATTTAAGGAGCGCTGACTACAAATCCCATCAGTGGGCTTTCAGAGAGCTTTGATTGCCCTCCCCTCCCCCACACCACAGCCAGGATGTGATGAAGAACACAGCCTTGCTGAACCATAGCCAGATGTGACGTAAGACTTGAGACAAAGGATTCATAGATCGTCACAAATAAATTGTTCTATTGTTTTAGCCACAGTGCTCACCAGACACATCCTTGCATCCTCTGTAGTCATTAAATGTGAAATGATTTAACTGTTTAAATGTCCTTAAATCTCCCCCTGCAGCTTATTGATTGCAGTTATTAGAGATGATCAGGCTGGCACTGGTGGAATAAATTAATATGAATGAATGTGTTTAGACTGTTCTTTGTGATTCATGTTTTTTTGGGAATTCATTAAATACACATAATGTTTCACTGTGATAAGTGGTAGATGAAACAGCCCTAGCAGGTTTATAGCATTTAATTAGTAGCAAGCACTCATTCTCCCTGTCACCTCAAACCCAAATGATTATGGATCAGTGTTCGCTGACATAATATAATGACTATTGTGCCACCTTGTGGTGCTTCCTAAACGACAGGCATATGGGTCAAAATAGACAAAACACAGTTACACTCATATTTTGTATTCGATTAATACACCAAATAATGTAAAGGTAATTGCCATCATTTAGAAACTTAAGAGCAGAGTTTGAACACCTAAATATGCAATATATCAATCATGTGTTTACTGTCATCAGGTCAAACTTGTAAATATCAGGAATGATGACATCACAGACGGCAACCCAAAACTGACCCTGGGATTGATCTGGACCATAATTCTGCACTTTCAGGTCAGTGTTTTCATCTTATGGCTTGGTAATTAATTAAATTTTAATAGCCATGTAATTAAATTAACCAAGATACTGGATTATTACTTTAATTTCCTTGCATTACATGTAAGTGATGAGTTTACACTGCACGGCACTTCACTTTAAACTTGTTTTGTATCTTCACATCTCTCTCGATGTTGATCTGTTGCGTGTTTTAGATATTTTAATGCCGAGGATTTTCAACAGAGTAACCTTTGTCTTTGTAGAGTTTAAAGATATTTCAGTGCAACAGAAGAGCTGGCATGTTTTGGGATCGAGTTGCGTAATAGCGTGTCAGATGCCCTCCAGATGAATGCTTTTAAAATGAGTTCACACCCAAGTGGAGGTTTCTACTTTTGACCACAAGGTGTCCAAGCTGTGCAGCAAACATCATGCTGAATGTTGTGATTATTGTCAGACTGCAGTGTAATATATGATGTTAGTGTTTACCTGGCTCACTTTAGTTCATGTTTGATTCAGCTAGAGTTGTTACATGACACATTAACATCAGGTAACTCCTAGCCAAAAAGTATTGGTATTCACGGGATGTATTGATATGTGGAAAATATCCTTGCACGCAGTTATAACAAGTCTATGTTTGAATACAAGTGAAATGGCTTTGTTTGTTTGTTGTCTTTTCAATCCATAAAATTAACTATAAAAAACTATTGTACTCTGTATAATTTCCCAGAATCTTCTTAGCCTGTAAAAAGATCTGTAGCATTACCTTGTGAGCATTTGTGCAGAAATCAGTACAATCAAGCATTAGTGTACAAAAAGCTTTGCCCGTGTGGAGAGCTGCAATGGTTTTGAAGATGTATTTTTTATGTGTGCTCTAGGGTGCTCGAGTTTATATTTTTCCCTGAATGTTCTCAAAAAATGTTCTCTCTGGAAATACTTATAATTTCATTGCTGGAGTGGTTTGGTATGTGTGTGCATGCCAGGAGTATCCAGGTGTCTACAAAAGTATTCAGTATCTATCCCAAATCTAACAGCATGCAGAGACTTCATACTTTAACTACTTCTCACTCACACTCTGTTTCTTTCTCCCTCTCTCCCCTTCTCTCCACTTGCATCAGATTATTAATATCTTGGGCACATGCCACGTGGCTCAGTTGTTGGTTAGGGACCGGAATATTGCAGTAGTCTTTCAAACTTGCAGCTTTGATTGAGATGGTAGTGAGTTAGTATAATATTTTAGAGAAAGAATGCATGTGTTTGCTAATGCCCTCAATTAAATAATGGGGGGTAGGAGGGTAGATATCATTTTGCCTGGACTCAAACACGCTGGCAGGTAGCGTCTGTGGTGAACACCTGCTGCTGTCACTCTCACGCAAGCCCTTGAGCAGTGCAATGGGCCTGTTTCTTCTTGATTTAGAAGGATAGCAGGGCACTTCAGGAGAAAATGCTGCGCTTTAGTCACAGTATGCACCTTTGGCTTATATAAGCACGGCTGACAGCAGATTGGCATGCATGAACTGAACGCTGTTTTTATATGACATGCTTCAATATGACTGGCTTTGCCTAAAGTATCCAGGATCAGTTCCTGTCTAAAGGACAGGGGCTGTTTTGTGGATATACTATACATGCTTTTCTTATTGCTGCAGGCTACATTTTTTATATATAAACTGAGAGTACTGACAGGGTGTGGGTCCTGGTATGTTTGACCTCAACTCTACCTTATAGCTGCTTTACTGTGTCACTGCTGGAGTTTTGATACGGTGACACTATCCATTGTTTGGTCATGTCTGTGCAGAAGTTGATTTAATTTCACTGTTGTATTCTTCACAATAGTGACCACGCTGTATTTTCACCTGGGACATGGTGTTGACAGCGCTAGAGTGTAATGTTTGTTTTAGTATAGCTGGTGACAATGCACTGTTGTCAGGTGTTTCTATCCTTGTATGTCTTGTCTGTTTGTTTTGCCCTGATTGCACCGTCTCTGTGTGTGATGTCTGTTGCTCTGTCACTTATTAACACAAACACATATTCAGGATTCATTTATTTCATTAATTCACTGTTATTAAAAAGCTGTTATTGATAAGTACCAAGTAAGGCAATACAGTATAGGTAATATTAAAATTCTGTATACCATCATTTTACAGAAATATAACATGGAACATGCATAATTTAATACTGCAGTAATACCAGTTTTTGATAGTTGGACCATGAGCTGGCCATAAGTAGCAGTCGGAGTATTCAGTACACTGTAGTTTGAACTGCTGTCAGGTGACTATAACCTTCAGGTCAAGTCATTGGCGTTCAGATATTGCAAGCTCACAGTGACACACTGTTTTATTTTTAGTTCAGCTGTGTGGTGGCATTATATCTTGTCTTTCACGCACTACTTATTTCTGTTTTTGCCATATAGTAAAAGTGTTGATAGATTCCTCTACAGTGGGCTGGTGCCACACTTTGTCAGCCAATGTTATCCCACAGTTGGTGTAATGTTTTTATATGGAAAATCACTTCCTGGTCAGAGCATTTGCCCCCTTGTGAACTGCGGTGGCAGTGATCTGATCAGATAACAGTGTTTGTTTAAACCATTGGACTTAAGCCCCACCTCTGGCTCTGCCTTTGTACGTGGCTTGATTAATAGACAAAGGGAAAGCACTTTGATGTCCAGCTCGGATTTGCCTCTGTTTCTGCTGCTCTCGTTGACCTACACTGTTACACTGTTCTGTTTTTCAAAGCCTTTCTGACCGGTTGGGAGCCAAACTTGCTGAGCCAAACTTTCTCACAGCATAATAGGTGGCCATCAGCAGGGATCCACTTGCAGTTTAAACCTTGTCCTCCCTTCAAACCTCATCACAGACACAAATATTAGGAAACCTAAGAGGCGGCTGTGACGTGCACATGTTTAATATGTAGACGAAGCAGACTAGCTGGCCCGGAACAGGTCTGTCCACAAGTCTTTTTCATTTGTGCCCAGCTGAGAGCTACAAGCATGTGGGCCATGTCTGTGTGTGCATTTATGGTGTTTGTGCTGGATTAGCAAAGCCAGAGAAATGTTTCAAAGGTCAGAAAGGATTCCAACGTCAGAGGAGAGACCCAAGAGAGAGCACGCGAGCAAGAGAGAGAGAGAAAGAGAGAGGCTGACCGGTTCTCAGCTGAGAGTCAATGAGAATCAATGAAAGCAAAAAGTCAGCTCTGCTCTGAGTGGAGCAAGCTTTATGCCTGGCTGCCAGGTTGTCTGTCAGTGCTTATTGTGTGCTAGTTGCACAGCGTGAAAATGGCTTCCTGTCAATGGGATAGTGGCTCTTCAGATCAAGCTGAGCTCACTGGATATGTTGCCTGAAAACAGCTCGCTGTTGGGAATTCAGCACTGTCAATGGGTAAGAGACTGTATAACTGACAGCCATGGGAAACATCTGTGGCTGTGTTCGAGGCCCTAAAGAGGAATGCTATGTTGACCCCAAGAAAGCTCCACTGAACCCTGAATCTAAAGAGCTCAAAGGGCGCCGCTATTTTCAAAGGAAGAAGAGGAAATCACAGGACTTTCAGCCTGTTGAATCTCTTAGGAGTCCAGGAAGTGAGGCCATTACAAGCAAGGCCATCTGCAGTAGTGCAGAGCCTCAAGATGATCCAGATGGGAACACAGGGGAGTCCCAAGCAGAGCTGGATAAACCATCACATGTGGAGAAACATTTGTCCAGGCAAGAAAGCATCAGCAGAGGTGTCTATGTTGGAGAGGTACCAGTTTTAATCATCAGAGATGCCTGTAATCAACCTCTTGGCAAGAGGTTAGCTTACAGGTCTGGAAGGTTTTCCGCAGAGCAGACAGACGGTGATAGAAGCAGGTCCACCGTAGAAGGAAAGCTTCGTTGTATTAACACAACTGCCAGAGGTGCCTCAGCTAAGGATGGTCTGCTTGTGAAGAAGCTGCTGCAACGCCAGTTAAGGAGGGCTGTTAGCTTTGGAGCGGTGGAGCACATGCTACGGACTCTGAGGGGTAATGACAGACCTGGGAGTGAGGAAACATTTGCCAAGATTATATGGGGCTCTCAAGCACACAGGAGGAGGAGACGGAGGGCCTACACCTGCTCTGGTTACGCAGAACGTCTTCCAGCTCCTGCCAAATGTATTTCCACCCAACACGAGGTAAACTTAGAAGGTTACAACATTTATAGCCATTACTGCTGTGGTTCATGATAGATTAATAAGGGATTGGATTGAGGTATAATGTAACTTCAACTTCGCAAGGCTGGTGTTTAAATCATGGGCGTTAAGCACTACGGTGAAAATATATGCTAAAATAAAGCAGATTTTTAGAGGAATGCCAGTCATCATTTTCTTAAACCAATTTTCTCATTAAATCATTTTATACCCCATCAGCGTGGTCCATTGTCTGTAGAGCGTTATGTCATCGTTGTGGTGTCTTTCTGTCTGTGTTCACAGTCATTCTTGGACACACAATAACTCATATCAATCATATGTTGTAGAAGGTATTTACACTACAGGCATCACCTGTACAGAAGATGATGTAAAATGTACTTTGGCTGCATAATCAGATTTACCTGAAACTCATGTTAAAATATTTATGCTGCTCATCTGTATGTAGAGACAGGAACAGTATGTTGACATACACATTTATGTTAAAGCCCAATCAAAAGTTGACCAAATAAATTATTGATATATTCACATATATATAATGGAAAAGTGACTCTTTTGATGAAAAATAAGAAATTTTTGTTTTTCTTCAGTGATCATAATTGACAAAATAGGTGTCATACAGCATCAAAAATAATAATAATAATAATAATAATAAAAAATATTAATTAGATTCAAGAGCTTACTGTAAGATCTGTCAATCAATTTTGGAGTGATAGCAGGATCTCATCCTGTATTTTTCAGTTTTATTGGTGGGGCTTTGGTTTCATCGAGTAGATTCAGAACATGAATTATGTCTTAATTAATGATCTCACTAGAGCAGTTGATTATGTTTGATATTATAGTGATTACAGTGGGTCATTAGGAGGCTGACGTGTGTGAAAGTAAATGGTATTTATTCTTAAGTCCACTGGTTCCACGCAGGGTTGCTGTTTGTACACTAATGGCTGCCAGAGTCTGTATAAAAATTGGCACATTATAGAATCTGCTGATGATACAGTGATTGTCAGTCTTTTACAGGAGCAGGAACAGTGTCGTGGTGCTGTAATTAAAGACTTGCCAACAGTCACTTCTTCATCTTTATGTTAACAAAACAAAGCCGATGATTGTTGATTTCAGCTGTGATACAGTGCTCTGAAACAAACTGTGTTTTGAATCTAATGTTAATTTTGTTTGCAAGAAAGGACAATAGTATCTTTATTTTCATAGAAAAAGGAACTCTTTTAATGTTTGTGGATCCATGATGACTCGCAGTCTCATTGAATCTGTTTTATCCTTTTGCATCGCGGTGTGGTTTGGAAACCTCAGCATGTCCAGTAGAAACAGACTCAACAGTCTTGTCAAAGTGTCCAGTAAAATTCAGCTCTTTGACATTTATATTAAGTGCGTTCTTAGGAAGGCTGAGGATATCCTGGCTTGTCCAGTTCATCCTTTGTTTGGGGTTCCAGCTGGAAGAATTAAAGGACTAAATTAACCTTTGTTTCTGCGGCCGTGGTCCTGTCATACTTTTTCTTAACTAGATTGTAGAAATGTTTCAGGCTTTGGAAGTTATACAATCTGGATATGCTGGTCTGTGGGGGGATTCTTCCTCTATATCTTTTCTTCAGGATGGTGTTATTTGAGTCTTTTAATCTTGTCTGAGCTGTAGTGTGTCGCATACCATTGTTACTCTTTCTGTTTCTCACTGTTTCACTGTTTTTGTGACTGATGTCACCAGGCTGCAAACCAAATTCCCCCCTGAGGGACAATAAAGATTGGTTCATTGATTGATTGACTGATTGAAGTTCATCTTGTAAATCTACTCTCTGTGTTTCTCTGCTTCTTGGTTTTTGTTCAAAGCTTGTTGTGAAGTAAAATTTTCTGTGATGTGGAAAATAGAAACAAACTTTTCAAGATGTTTTCCATGTGCCGTCCAACAGAATCATTTCATATAGTGTTTCTATAATTTTGGTCGTTTGTAGACTTTATTTCAGTAATTTTACTGAATGTGGTGTGAACTGTAGATAGAAGCTCTTGTTCAAATGTCATAAATGTGCTTTGAACTGGCGTGCCAACAATGCAGTGGAACTCAACCTGTGAAGTGGCAGTGTTTGTTTGAGGTCACTCAGCATAACATGTTGTAAAACTATCACTTATTATACAACTCTATCTCACACTTCTGACCTGCTGACATTTGCCATGTTTCAGGTGTGAACAGAACTGTTAATGAACCAGATAAGGAAACTTTTAGCCCATTTACACTTAATTCACATTTGAGTCCTTTTTCCTCTTTCTTTGTCATAATTTTTTCTCTGTACAATAAATGCTGTCTTTGTGAAGCTTAAAATGTTTTATGTATTTTTAAGACTGTAGTTTGCTGTGTTGTTGTATTTGATTTCATATATTTCAAGGTGAAGTTTTAATCTCACATGGTTATTATTCACAAGTTTGTGGGTGCCAACTGCGCATTTAATGTGCATTTTCTATTTTATATCTTGTATTTCTCTTTGTGACAGATCTCGGAGATCCACGTGACAGGGGAGTCCGAGGACATGACAGCCAAGGAGAGGCTGCTGCTCTGGTCCAAGCAGATAACAGAGGGCTATGTAGGCGTACGATGTGATAACTTCACAACCTCCTGGAGGGATGGGCGGCTATTTAACGCCATCATTCATAAATACAGGTACTGTAGCATCGAAGGAACTGCAGGGGTTTTTTGCACAACAGAAAAGCTGTATAATGCAAATATTGGGTTTAGTTTTCTTTCTCGTTTCTCTTGCCTTACTGGTCTCTCTTTCTCTCTATCGCAGGCCAGACATGGTTAACATGAGCCGTTTGTCGACACAAACCAACCGATCAAATTTAGAGCACGCGTTTTGTGTAGCTGAACAGCTGGGGGTGGCCAGACTGCTGGACCCCGAGGGTAAGATCTGTACACACTGTCATGTTTGGTTTGACTCAGAAAAAACTTTTTAACACATTTGTGCTATAAATCATGTGGAGCGACGCTTGGATTTTGGCTTGAGGAATAAGTTCTCTGAGTACAGCTCATGTGTTGCATTTTTGACCTTTTTGCTTCCCTCATCAGACGTAGACGTTCAGTCTCCTGATGAAAAATCAGTCATCACATACGTCTCAACACTGTATGATGCCTTCCCCAAAGTACCTGATGGTGTTGATGGAATCAGTCCTAATGTAAGTTGATGGCATCGGTCCACTGGTAACTCCACCCAGTCCAAGTGCTGAAAAGTTCTTTATTGCTGATGATCCTTTTTCTCTGAACAGGATGTTGATATCAAATGGGTGGAGTACCAGAACATGATCAAATACCTCAGCCAGTGGATCAAACACAATGTGGCCATAATGTCAGACAGATCATTCCCCAACAACCCTGTGGAACTCAAGGTATTGAAGATTTTAATCGTGATTATTAGGTGTGTTTTGCGCAAGTTGAGCTTCAGCTGTCTCATTTAACAGAGTGCTTAGAATCTGCATATAGTGTCAATAAGGCTGAAGGATAACTACCTGCTTCACATAGTCCACATGCAGCGTCTATCTGCTGTAACTGAGACTTAAAGTGATATTGATGGATATGAGAGAGCAGCAGCGTCCATTTGCTGCAAAAATTAGATAGCTTTTAACAGCTCTAACAGTGAAGGCACTTTTATGCTGTTGTTTTAAAGACAAGGGGAGAGTATGGATAAATGCTTAGAGATCTTTCTCCTGGTTAATATCTGCTCTGTTGTTTTGTGGTACGAGCATCCAAAAACTACATTTTTATTGTAATCTCTGCTTTCTTTTACAGGCACTTTATACACAGTATCTGCAGTTTAAAGAACACGAAATTCCGCTGAAAGAGAACGAAAAGACGAAAATCAAAAATCTCTATAAAATGCTTGAGGTATACAAATGCACAGCAGAAAAGCATGTTGCTTGATCACACATTGCAGCGTTTGTAGTCATGCACATTGCAGTGATAACAAGTCTGTGTTTGTGGTGTATCTGACAGATGTGGATCGAGTTCGGACGCATTCAGTTACCCCAGGGTCATCATCCTAATGATGTGGAGAAGGAATGGGGTAAATTAATTGTTGCCATGCTGGAAAGAGAGAAGAGCCTGAGGCCTGAGGTGGAAAGGTATGTGCAGGCACTGAGCGTATTAATACTTTGTCTTGCATGGCTCAACATAATGAGATCTAAGGTCTAATCTTTATAGTCTTTATAACCTAATATTACGGGTTACTTGTCAGCCAATTTCACCATTTAACTAACAGCATTTAAGAGACATGTAGATGGTGTTTGATATCAGAAATGTGTGACTGTTTGAGGCAACATACAAGGATTTAAACCAAGAAGTATTGTGGTCATGTGCTCCTTTCATATAGTACATTGATAAAGGAGCAAATATGCTACATGAGTCAGCATAACATTTTCTGAGGTTGGTGTAGGCGGAGTGTTCCAGCATCATATTGCAAGCCCACTAATGTCTCTACTGAAACCTAACACTGAGGGTCAGTGTTTATGTCAGAGTTTGATTTTCCTTATGAAAGTAGTAATCCCCTGACTGAACCGTTGCACACTATGATGTGATTTCTGTCAACATATTTATGAGTTGTTAGACAATATTGTTTGATCAGATTTACTGCAGCCAAAGTGCACAGTTTGCATATGATAAGGTTGAGTTTTGTTCCGCTTTAACAGATGATTGAGTGATTTAGAAAATAAGCAGCAAACGACTGAATCTTGTGTAGTAAAACAGTGGGAAAAAGGGATGTGTTTTTATGTTCTGCAGTTCAGGAACAAACTCATGACTGATCTAGTATCTAGTTACTTTAGAAAGGCAGAAACTTGCAAACGCTAAGAACACAAATATGTACTATTTAAGTCATAACATGCTTCAGTCAAGATATGTTCTGATATACACACATATACACAGTGACTGCTTTCTTATGGCAAGCTCAGTCATGTTTTTGAGCTCTGTCTGGTGCTCTGTTTCCATCAATATTTGTTTTAGTAGACCTTATTTCTATGGAAACTCAAATGTCATCTTTTGGACTCTGTTGACAATAGTTTAGACAAGTTTATCTCCATTCCTGCCTTCATGGTCTATAAACACAGCGTATTTACAGCATTAATGTTGGGTGTGGTGAAAACTGGCAGAAACAGCAATTACAGCAGTTTGACAGTGTTTTATACTGTCTCAGCTCATACGAAGGTGTCTCAACCTGCTATTAAAATGTTATCCCCTAAGGGCAGCACATTATTTCAGGGTGGGATTCATTTTACACGCGTCTCACCTGGCCCTGGCGCTATAAATATGAGCAAGGTTGAAAGCGGCTCCCTCAGTTAGGTCTGCAAATGCTCGAAATCATACTGTCCATGTTAGGTCGAGGATCCTAGAGAGGGATGAGAAATGTAACAATGATTGTTTGAGTGGCTGGGAATAGCAGAAGTGGTTTGTGAGATGGCCTATCTGAGCGGGCTCTCGACTGTTAGCAACAGCAGCTTCACCAGTTACGGCTCCAATGACACCGTCCTCACTGAGCCTTTACAAATTAACAGCTCAGTCTTTCTCAATAACAACATTGCCTATGGATCCAGGTGAGGTTACAGTGTGCTTGGCTTTGGGAAGATTTTTTTTGTTTGTTTTTATTAAACTTCTGTAATCTAACAATTTAATCTTTTTGTTTTTGTAGGCTTGAGACGTTGCAGCAGATCGCCAACAGGGTCCAGCGGGACTGTGTTAACGGAGAGGACAAGCTGGCGTTGGCAAGAACTGCCCTGCAGTCTGTAAGTTTTGTGACATCTCTGTTTGACTTGGTGTAAGTTGTGATAAAATAGCGCAGAGTGTACATTCTTTTTCTTGAATTTTGAGTCTCTTTTTTTCCCCTCTGTTAAGGATGCAAAACGTCTTGAGTCTGGTATTCAGTTCCTAAATGAGGCTGAGATTGCTGGCTACCTTTTGGAGTGTGAGAATATCCTCAGACAACAAGTGGTGGACATCCAAATTCTTCTGGATGGGAAATTCCCCTTTGCAGATCAACTTGTCCAAAGGTTTTGTACCTTTATATCCTCTTCCAAAAATAACACACTGACATTTTCTCCTACATTAAGATATCTCATATTTGTTGTTCCTTTTTGAACACAGGGTATCAAAACTCCGGGATGACCTCCTAGCCCTGAGAGCCGAGTGTTCTTCTGTGTACAGCAAAGGCCGCACCCTGACAACAGAGCAAACCAAAATGATGATCTCAGGCATCACACAAAGCCTGAACTCTGGCTTCTCGCAGAACATCAACACAAGCCTGACACCAACCCTTACTCCTGCACTCACTCCAGGGGGGTTAGGCACCCCTGGGTCCACATTCACCTCTAGCCTTACACCATGCCTGACCCCGTCCTTGACCCCTGCCTTGACCCCTGGTCTGCAGCCCGCTTCAGTCCAGAGCTACATGGGGAGTGGTGGCGGCATGGACCCAAGCAGCCTCAGGCATTTGAAACACATGCAGATCCGCAAGCCCTTACTGAAATCCTCACTGGCAGACCCCAACATGACAGAAGAGGAGGTCAACATGAAATTTGTTCAGGACCTCCTGAACTGGGTGGAAGAGATGCAGGTGAGTAGTTTGTCTGTAATGTACTGTAGCTTTAATTGTACACAGTTAAAATAAGATACTGAATATATATGTATATATATATATATATTTTTTTTTTTTCCTGTTTTAAAGTTGCAACTTGATCATTCAGAGTGGGGATCTGATTTGCCAAGTGTGGAAATGCATTTAGAGAACCACAAAAGTGTACATAGAGCCATTGAAGAATTTCAAATGAGTCTTAAAGAAGCCAAACTGAGTGAGGTAAGTGTTTTGGGGTTTCTCTCTGTCTTGCTTATAATCAACAATCCTACATAATCTAAAACCTAAATGCTGGTCTGAAATGGTGCTGCAGTTGCCTGCTCTAACTCCACTCTCTCAATTAGATTTTTGTTTCTGCAGAGGAAACTAAAAGAAACCAAAACATATTTTTCTTTTCTCAGATTCAGATGACCATACCCCTGAAACTAAGTTATTCAGACAAACTGAACAAACTGGAAATGCAGTATGAAAGGCTATTGGTAAGTGGTCTGTTGAGCTCAACAGTCCTAATGTAAAATCTGTGCTCCTATAAATGCTGTAAATTATTTATTTATTTATGCTTTTTGTAGTCTGACCTTGAATGAACGTTTGTTCATTTCAGAGCTTTTCAAGAGAGCGGCAAAGCCACCTGGAGAACCTGCATGACTTTGTGTCACAGGCGACTCAGGAGCTCATCTGGCTGAATGAGAAGGAGGAAGAGGAGGTTGCCTTCGACTGGAGTGATCGCAACAGCAACATCTCCAAGAAAAGAGACTACCATGCTGTAAGTCTTTGCACGTTTTTTTCATTAAACAGCCTTTTAATTAACCTTAATCTGTGAAATCTTCCATGCAGACAGAATAACAAGGGCTTGTTCAGACTGTTCTTTTGGTTGTATAGGTTTGGCTGCGTTACAGCTGCATTCATTTTATAAAACAATAATCTCAGTGAAGGGATTTGTGTATTGTGGTCTGAATGATTAACTAGAGGCAGGATATGAGATTGTTGAGAGGTTGGAGTGGCTGGTCCTTTGCCACAGCTGGATGCCAGAGATACTCAGCTTAATGTCTTTATACAGGACCTGATGAGGGAGCTGGATGAAAAGGAGGATGTGATCAAGTCTGTACAGGACAAGGCAGAACGCCTTATGCTCAAGAACCACCCAGCTAGGCTCACTATTGAAGTAAGCCCTTTTTCTGTATAGCAGTAGTGTCTCCACCCTGCATACAGCTCCCACAATGATTAAAACGATTGTAAAGTCTTGTAATTTTCCAGCTATTATACCTGGAAATTGTGTGTTTTATATCTGAGTTACTTCTCTTCCAGGCATACAGAGCTGCCATGCAGACGCAGTGGAGCTGGATTTTACAGCTCTGCTCATGTGTAGAACAGCATCTCAAGGAGAATGTTGTTTATTTTGAGGTGAGCTGCTGCCTATTCTTCAGTCAACACAGCAAAGGGCATTCATTTGTCGCATCTAATTTCTCTGTCTATTCCCCTGTGCAGTTTTTCAGCGATGCCAAAGAGTCCATGGACTACCTTAAGAGCCTGCAAGATGCCATTCAGAGAAAATACAGCTGTGATCGAACAAGCAGCCTACACAGACTGGAGGATCTCATTCAGGAGTCCATGGTAAACTGATAGAAAGATATGAAGTGTGTGTGCACGTGGAGGTAGTTGCAAATAAAAGTAAAGCAAACAACTTTGTTTTGTTTGGTATGGTGTGTCCCTAGGATGAGAAAGAGCAGCTTCTTCAGTACCGCAGCACTGTAGCTGGGTTAGTGGGCAGGGCCAAGAATATTGTGCAGCTCAGGCCCAGGAACCCTGAAAGCCCTGTGAGATCCTCCATCCCTGTTAAAGCCATCTGCGATTATCGTCAGATAGAGGTATACAGAGGTTCTCTACACCCTATTACACCACATTAAATATCAGCTTATTTCAAAGTTTTATAGTAAATATATGCTGTGTCTTTATCACACCTCTTTCAGATTACCATTTATAAAGATGATGAGTGCGTGTTGGCCAATAACTCTCACCGGGCCAAGTGGAAAGTCATCAACCCATCAGGGAATGAGGCCATGGTGCCCTCTGTGTGTTTCACTGTGCCTCCACCCAACAAAGAGGCTGTTGATATGGCTACAAGGTGAGATGCTTAGATTAATTTTGTGTCTGGAATATCTTTTACTTCAAAATAAAGTTTATTCTTGAGTTCAAATGGCTGTTACTCAATGCGTAAGCTCTGGTGACCTGACTTTGAAGGGATAAATTATTTATGTCTCTTGTTTTTTCCTGCAGAACTGAGCAGTTATACCAGAATGTCCTGGCACTGTGGCACCACTCCCACATCAACATGAAGAGTGTGGTGTCTTGGCATTATCTAATGGCTGATATACGAGCCATCCGCAACTGGAATGTGTCCTCGGTACGTCTGAATTATTATCTTTTCCTTTTTTGTCATTGATCACACTTATCAACATCAGCTGTTGATCATTTATGATAATCAGGCTCAGTTTTGATGATCATTCAAGGAAAGAAGTGCCGGTTTGTCTTATTTCCTGTTTTATTTCTCTAACTGCTGAAGATAAAGACCATGTTACCAGGTGAGCATCAGCAGGTCTTGAGCAACCTGCAGTCCCACTTTGACGAGTTCCTGGAAGACAGCGAGGAGTCCGAGGTATTCACAGTGGCAGACTGTGCCCAGCTAGAGAGAGACGTTGCAGCCTGCAAGGAGTACTACCAAGAACTACTCAGATCTGCAGAAAGAGGCAAGGCTCACATTCTTTCCGTGTCCCTTCCAACAGGGAGCTGATGGTGTACATTGAACACAACATTGTGAGGGAAACACATGGCTCCTTAAGCCTCTTAAACCTTAAGTTAATGCCTTTTTGAAAAGTTCAGAGTTTCTAAAGAGACGGTTTGCTTTGCTGTGAATGAAAAGCAAACACTGGGATGTTGTTAATGTTCGATTATGGGTTTTAAATAGGGTGGAATATCCAGAGAAAAAAATACATAATACTTGCTATGTTGTGTTGTGATCTGACATAGGTCTGTGTAGATAAACAGGGACAAATACACGTGTATACACAGTCATTTACATATATGCTCCCTCCCCTTTTCTAAAATAAGTTCTCACCTTATTAAAACCATTGCCCTAATTTGTGTATGACTTCACCTTAGCAGTGTACAAGGTGCCATTGATTTAGCTGCATTGCAACAGGTCCTACTTGGCCATATACTGTGATAATGATGCCACCTAGAGGTGCACTTGTGTGCTGTCAGTTAAAGCTGGGGTAACCCACAACTTCGAACGGCAGCCGCAGGAGGCGGTTATCCTGCGAAACCTTATCCCTCGTAGGGCTCACTCTCCACTCCACTCTCCATTCTTCACAAGTTGCAGGATTTTCAGTAGGATTTTCCACCATTGAATCAGGCTTTCACCGTCTGAAGGGACGGACACGCGCATCTGCATTTGTGGCTAGGCCAATAAGAATGCACCGTCTCTCTGAAATAACCTATGATTGGCCAAAGTCTCCCGTCACGGGATAGATTTTCTGAAACCTGATAACAGAGCTAAGAGGAGGGGCAGAAGTAGAGGTTTTCTCTCAGACCACTTGAATTACAATATGCTGTTCGGTTATTATGGAATTTTTGCCCAATGACGCCAAGAAAATACTGCCTACCCCACCTTTATTGTGGGGTAGGCACTGTCCTGTCACCATTTGAAACTCAAACACATTGTATGCTCTGTGATTATTTGTACTAATTATATTTTTGTGGTAAACAGAGGAACACGAGGAGTCAGTGTACAACCATTACATCTCAGAAATACGCAACTTCCGGATGCATCTGGAGGCCCATGAAGAACACCTGATCAGGCAGCTCCGCACACCGCTGGAGAGAGATGACCTGGAGCAGAGTCTGCAGCGCATCACCGAACATGAGGTACACATCTGGGTATCAATAGTCATTTAACATACTCAAGAACTTACTGCTGTTGTTATTTGAATCATGATTTCCTACATGCCACTTGCAGAAGAAGACAGCAGAGCTGAACAAGTTGAAGGAGGACCTTGACGTTATGAAGGAGAAGTGTGAGCTGTTCCTCCGACAGGCTGCAGGTTCTCCATCTGTGCCAACGCTTTCCTCTGAACTCACCATCCTGGTTCAGAGCTTGAGCCAAGTGTACTCCATGTCTTCCATTTATATGGACAAGTAAGACACTCCCTTTGTTGTCCAGAAATAATCATGGTGGCGTTTAGATGTTTTTACTAGATATATATTTGCATTGAATGTACCTGAATTGAAAACATACCCCTTTTGTTTTGCAGACTGAAAACAGTGAGCTTAGTGGTGAGGCACAGCCAGAGTGCAGAGGCGCTAGTTAAGGCCTACGAATCCAAACTCTATGAGGAAGATGCTATGAACTCTGATGTCAAGTCCATTGAGACAGTCATATCAACACTTAAGGTAATACACCATTGGACTCAACATTTCTCCAATATTGGCAATGTTTTTAGTTCATTTTGTGTAATCATTCCTCCCTCTGATTATAGCAATGGCGGACAGAGATCGATGAGAAGCAGGAGGTGTTCCATGACATGGAGGATGAGCTGCAGAGAGCGCGAGTCATCAGTGACCGCATGTTTAAGGCACATAACGAACGTGACTTTGACCTCGACTGGCACAAGGAGAAAGCTGATCAGCTGAGTGAGAGATGGCAGAACATTCACTCCCAGATTGATAGCAGGTTAGTGTTAATTACTTCTTAGTGGATTTTTTTAATGACATTTGTGTGTAATTAAGTAATTAATTAAGTATTATAAGTGTAAGTATTGCTCATTGATGTTAACCATTCAATTTCAGGCTTCGGGACCTGGATGGTATCAGCAAATCTCTGAAACACTACAGAGACTCCTACAGTAGTCTTGATGAATGGGTCAGAGAAATGGAAGCAGCACAGCTAAAGGCCCAAGAAAACAAACCTGAAGATAGCAAGGCACTGGCTGAGCTGTTAAATAAACAGAAGGTGGGACAAGAATTCACTTCTTCATAATAAGATAAAGATGGTATATATAAGGATGTATAAATGTATATTTAAAATGTCTGCGTTTTTCAGGTCCTTGTTGCTGAAATTGAACAAAAACAGAGCAGAATTGATGAGTGTCAGAAGTACTCAGAGCAGTACTCATCTGCCATTAAGGTAAATTCATTTATTTTGTTTCGTTTTCAACCTGTTTTTTTTTTTTTTTTTTAGCTTAGCTTTTTAGTTGAAATTTTCTCATTGTCTTTCTTAAATTAGCAGTTGGTGTAATTTCCATTACAGATTTGTTGACCGAGCAAGGATCTAAACTGAAAATTGCTGTAGATGAGAAGGAAACAACCTTGTAAACTTACACATGAATCTGTTTTCAGGATTATGAACTTCAGCTGATGACCTTCAGAGCGATGGTTGACTCCCAACACAAATCCCCTCTTAAGAAACGAAGGATGCAGAGCTCGTCTGATGCCATTCAGCAGGAGGTAAAACTATGATTGAACTTTCTTAGGACAGGAAATGTGGGCTTTATGTAGAGTACATCTCAATAATATACTTGTTTTTTTTTGTTTATTTGTTTAATTTCACACAGTTTATGGATCTTCGAACCCGCTACACTGCTCTTGTGACCCTCATGACACAGTATGTGAAGTTTGCCAGTGAAACACTGAAGAGAACTGAAGACGAGGAGGTGAGAGATCTGCATTTTAATACTTCCTGGCTTTCTACATTTACAGTTGCTTATGCAACACATTTTAGACTTTTGGGTCTATGTGGATGCTTAAACTTTGCCAGTTTAGCTTTACCTCCTTATCTTTGCATGGTTCCTACGTCTTCTGTTTTGCATCAACATATTTCACTACCTCACTAAGAAGTAGTAAATCGTAGGATACATGCTTTTACTCCTTATTCCCCTGAGTTCTTGACTTCGTCTGATGGTTCTATCTATTATAATATATGTTCAGCTCATCATGAGTGAAGATATTTGCTTCGTTGCGCAAAAGAAGCAAAGGAAAGGTGCAAATGCGGGGCATGTTTGCATGTACAGTAAGTCCTTAATGCTGGTGACGGTGAGCTTTTTTATTCTTTGACGGAAAGTCTTTCTCATATTGGCCTTTCTGTGGGACGTTGAAGCCTCTCCAGGACTTTGTGTAGTATTCTGTAAATATTGGTACTGAGTGGTATTCTCAGACCAATTTGAGTGTTGTTTTGGGATCAAAGGGAAAAGGTGCAGTGATCAAATCAGTGACAAGTGATATTAAAGAATCTTAAATAAAGATCTAGTTGTTAAATGTGGTGAATGTTAACATTTTTAACCCTCCTCAATATTTCTGGCTAACTAAAAAAATTATGCAGTCTTGAAATTGCAAATTCCTGGAGAGATTGTTTAATATTGCTGCAGCACTCTGGTAAGAATGAACATATTCATGCAATTCATTTTACAGTTTCTAATTAAACGTGAAACAGTGGATGACTTATTTTTTTGCATTGTAGAACAGAAAGGCTTTTGACAGAGCAGAGAATGCAAAAAGGACAGAGAGCATGGAGCTTCAGAAAGCTGCAGGGGAAGTAGAGATTAGTCAACTTAAACAACGGGTCCAGGAACAGGAGGCTTTGCTGGTTGAAAGACAAGCACAGCTGGAAAAGTTGGAAGGAGACGTAGAAACACAGCAGAAGACAATAGATGATCTAACCTTTCAGAAATCGCAGCTTGAGCACGACGTCCATCAGTATTCCACCAAGTTAGAAATAGCGGTAAAAGACAAAGCTGCCAGTGAGCAGGAATTAAGTCACTCAAAACAGTTAATTGAGCAGTCAGAGGCCAAGTGGTCTTTGGCTCAGAAGAAACTAGAGGACCTCTTAAAGAAAATGAACAATGGCCAAGATCTTAAGAAACAGAGCCCCAAACTTCAGAGAAAGATATATGTGGAGGAAAGTACTGAGGAACAATTGCAAAGACAAGTCCAGGCTAAAGAAAATGATCTGGCTCAGCAGCCTTTGGCATTTGGCAGTCCGTCGACAGTCTACAATGAGCCCGAGACATCTGCAGTTAGAGAAAATGACAGCATGATGGTGGATGTCCTGCAGCAGAAACTAGAGGAACTAGTCCTGGTCCAGAACAGAGCAGAAATGGCTGAGGAGAAAGCACAAAGTTATAAAAAGCTGTTGGATGACAGCAATAACAGACTAAAGAAACTTCAGATGGACATAGAAACTGAAAGGAACAACATGAGACAGAAATCAGAGGATCTCCAGCAGGAAGTGCTGAACCTGAAGAAATCCATCAATGAACTTCAAGAGGAAACCAGATCTCTCCAAAGAGCAAAGTCCTCATTGGAACAAAACACTTTTTTCCAAAGCACTGAAGTTGAAGGCCTTAAAGAGCAGTTGAAGATCACCCAAGGAGAACTGCATAAGAAAATCTCCATGGAGCAGGAAAATATTTACAAGATTAACAACTTAGAAGAAGAGGTAGCTTCCAAACAGGCAGTAATAGATCAGCTGAAGTTTAAATGCAATGAGCTGACAAGGATAAATGTCTCATCTGAAAGTGATATTAGAGGTCTTCAGATCCAAACAGAGTCATTGGAAAAAGAGAAATCATTTTCTGAACAATATAATAAGTCTTTAAAGGGTGAGATAGAGAGCTGGAAACAGCAGCTTCAAACAGCTAAGGAAGAAAACTACTTAATGAAGAGATCTGAGCAGGTGTCACAGCACAAATGTAAAAACCTTGAAGCAGAACTTCAAAAAAGTGAATTAGTTGCTTCTCAATTGCAGGAAAAAGTAGATGAGTTAAAGCAGATAAATACTGAGATGGAAAGGAATCTGAAAAACGTAAGAGCTAAACTTGATCAGGTGACGATGGAAATTGACAGCAAGGAGCAGCAAATTCAAATCTTCAAGTCTCAGGCGGAGGGCACCAAATCACAGGTTAGAATTATTGAGGAGGAACTGAATAAGAAATCCCAGACCTCCCATGAGCTCCAAATGAAACTGCAGGATTACAGTGAGGAGGTAAGGAAAATGACTGAACTGCAGCAGAAAATCATAACACTCAATTCAAATATTGCCAATTATGAGAAAGAAATAACAACTCTGAAATCAGAGCTGAAGTCAGTGTTTGCTGAGAAGAATTCTGCAAATCAAAAGGTCCACATGCAAAATGCAGAAATTAATGATTTGAACATGATGCTAAAGAAATTAAATGCAGAACTGCAAAAAGAATCTGCTGAGAGTCAAAAACATCTCAATAAAGTCAAAGCATTGGACGACGAGCTTTTCAAACATAAGCACAGTATTAAAGGGTTAACTAGCAGCTCAGAGAAAATTACAGAAAACCTAAAGCAGGAGATGTATGCTCTTCAAAATGACAAGAGAGCAACAGAAAGGAAAGTAGAAAACTTGAATGTTAAAATTTCCGAGTTGAGCTCTTCCCTGCAAAGAACTAAAGATGAATTGTTGAAAGAGACCAAAGAAAGAAAAGTCAAAGAATCAAAAATATTGCAGCTGGAGACTGAGCTTCAGAAAAATAAAGTAACAATAAACGAAGTAATGTCAAGTTCTGACAAATCCCGATCAAATCTACAACATGAAAATATGATCCTTAAGAGGGAGAAAGCTGAGGCACTAGAGAAAAGTATCTTGTTGGGATCTGAAGTCAGAGCGCTGAAAGAAAAGCTGCAACGCGCCCAAACAGAAGCTGAACAAAAGCAAAAAGAAAACTCTGTCCTTCAGCTGAGGTCCCAGCAGATGGAAGAACAACTTGAAAAGTGCAAGAAAATGCTAGAGGAGCTGAAAAGTAAACTAGAACTTCAGAGAGAGGGCTATGAGAGGCAGTTGTTGCTAGTGCAGACTGAAATAGAGAAAAAACTAATTTTACTTCAATCTGAAATCTCAAGTGAAAGTGAGACGTCAAAACAGCAGTCACATAGCGCAGAATTAGCAGAGATGCTTAACAAGTATTTCAGACAAGACATCAAACAGATAAAAACAGTGCATCAAACCACTGTGGAAACAAAGCAACAAACGGACCAACAGCTGCAACTGCAGATCAAAATGGACAAACTGCAGCAAGAGAGAACACAGCTCGAACATGACCTCTCAAAGGCAAAATCACAAATTGCCCAACTTGAGGAAGACAAACTTAAGCTCAACTCAAAAGTAAGCTATATACAAAGCCTTTGCAATGAACAGTCAAATGAGTCAGCTAAGTTTAAACAGCTGTTGACAGATGGTGAGTGGAAACTGACACTGAAGGACAATGAAGTGAAATCTCTTCAGGAACAAATAGAGTCGTACATCAAAGAGGTTAAAAGTCTGCAGGGAAAGCTTTTGACGCTTGGGGTCAGGATGAAGACTGAAAACCAGAAGATAAACAAACAAGAAGTAACTGAAAGCAGCCATCACTATGTGAAAGGCAACGAGGCTACTTCGTTAAAGACGGAACATACAGTGATGCAGAAGATGGTGCCCTCATATGAAAATGAAAAATACAACCTGGGGGACGAGATTCTCAAAATAAAAGTGTCCTCAGAGGTACGGATGAAGTTAGTTCAGCATTACTCCATCACAATATCAGATTTATTAGCAAATACATTATTTATTTATTTAAATGTAATACAGTTTTACTGATTGTTTATTTTTATTTTTTTTTACTGTTTATTAAAATATCTATTTAGCAATTGTATTTATCTATAACAGTGAACTATAGTCTTCTGTAACTTAAAAGTTTTTCCAATGTCACATCTACAGATGGCAACAATGAAGAAAGAAAACATTCTTGAAGGAATGAATCAAGTCAAACAAGATAAAGTGGAAGTAATTCAAAGCCAAAGCCTTCTTGATTTATCAACAAAGAAAACTTTGAATAGCTCTACTTATCAAACTCCCACTTTCCTACAAAAAGTACAAAATATGACCTATATTAGCAAAATCAAACCTGATGAGCCCATGTCTGTGACAACACGTGGATACATGGCTCTGTGTGGACTCACAGACCAACGGCCAAGTGAAACTGTAAACACATCAGAGAAGGGAAGAGACAAGGACGGTGAAGGAAAACTGAGTGTGATGTATTCAACTTCCCAAAAGCTCACAGAACTCAAAGGCAGCACAAGTATTCAAAACATAATCAAATTTAAGCTCTTGGATGAAGAGGTTTTGCGTAAGTTGGAGATGGGCCTTATCACAATGGAAGAGGTGCAAGCATCACTTGCTCAGTACGTCGGCAAACCAACTACTATTGCTGGAGTTTATGTGGAGTCAAGTAAGAAAAAGATATCCTTCCTAGAAGCTGCTGAAAAGGGCTTCTTAGCAAAGACATATGCTCTTGAGTTTCTGGAGGCTCAGGCTGCAACAGGAAGCCTTACAGATCTGGCCACAGGACAAACACACTCAGTTGTTGAGGCTCTTGAGAGGGGTATTATAGAAACAGGCCTGAAAGATAAACTGATTGAGGCTCAGAAAGCTGTTAGTGGCTACATCCATGCTGGCAAAAAGCTGTCTGTGTTTCAGGCAATGGAGGAAAGGATTCTCGATAGATACAAAGGCAAGAAGATCCTTGAGGTCCAGGTAGCTACTGGAGGACTGATCAACCCAGAGATTGGTCTCAGGGTCCCGGCTAGCATTGCCGTTGATCAGGGTCTTTTGAACAAGGAGACTCTACAGAGTCTGTATGATCCAGTCAGTAACCCCAAAGGTTTCCACAACCCTGACACCGGACAGAAGGCATACTACTCTGAAATACTGAAGACATGCCTTTATGACATCGATGGTGGAGTGTTTCTCTTCCCATTTGGTGAGAGACATCTAACAAAGACCTCTCCCACGAGTTCTCACAGAGTGTCTGTTGTCGTCAGCAGCTGTGGCATCGAAATGTCAGCGCATGAAGCATTCAAGGGGAGACACATTGACAAGAGGATGTATCTGTTTCTGTCACAGCAGGAGAGTGAATGGCAGGAAAAGTCCATAGTTGACGCCAGTGGAAGCCCACTTAACATCATTACTGATGTGAAAAGTGGCCGACAACTTTGTCTAGAGTCCGCTCTAAGTCAGAGGTTCCTTGAAACATCAGAGCTTGAAAGCTATCGCAGTGGGCTTCTTAGTATCTATGAGATTGCGGACATCATATTTTCAAGAATGGTTGTTGTGGAAGATGTTAACAGCCCTATTGCTGGTCTGTGGGACCTCACTCGGGGTAAGAGGCTGTCAATTTTTCAGGGTTTTCAACAGGGTCTTACTGATAGAGGCACTGCCTTAAGGCTGTTGGAGGCCCAGGCCTGCACTGGAGGCATTTGCGACCCCTCCTCAGGGGAGAAAGTTACTCTCTCTGAGGCTCTCAAAAGAGGTCTTTTAGATGAGGCACTGAATCAGCAGCTCAAACATTTTGAGCAGGCATTTAATGGCATCGTTCACCCCAAGACTTCAAAGACTTTGTCCATTTCCCAGGCCGTTCAGGAAAACCTCTTGCCAAGGGACGCCGGTTTTCGCTGTATCGAATTCCAGCTCCTGACTGGAGGATTGATAAACCCTGACACTCACGATAGAGTCTCACTTGAAGAAGTCATTCAGAGCAGCCTTGTTGACAAAGTCACAGCCTCTGTACTCAAAGATGAGAAGTTTCACACCAAAAGCCTCACCTGTCCAAAGACCAAGAGAAGAATCACATTCACGGAGGCACTTGAAAGAAGTGTGTACGACTGCCACACGGGGTTAAGGTTACTGGAGGCTACAAAAATTCATGGTTATGGGGCCAAATCAACATTTCATTATGTTTGGGCGTATAAGCAATAAACATTTGTAAATATATGCTTGTCCATAGTATAAAAGCAAAACCTGCAAATAGGATTTCCTTTGGTTTTGTGTTTGGCTGCAAAGTTATGTTGACTGTTGAATCTTCTTTTTTGGTTTACACACGTTTTAATACAGTGGTTAATGCAACTAACAATGGTTCTTGAGTTTTGGTGTTTTTAGTATTATTATAAATGTTTTCTGGCAATGTCCCTCCATTTCAGGATTCCCCTCTCAAATGTTTTTGTTTATTTTCTCTGTAACAATGTTAACAATCTTGTCAAAAACCCATCTGTTTTAATTCTAGAGATCTGTTGATGAGGAGAAGAGAGAGCATGGTGATAAAGTTAGCAAACTATTGCACTGGATGTCCAATGTGAAACAGACCCCATACAATGGTGGGAATGCTCTGAAAGATAGCAATGCCAACACAGACGCTCCTAATAAGCCCCAGGTAAATAATGTGTATTGTTTGTGGTGTTTTCGGTGTGTCCTGTTTTCATATGCTGCCACATATTTGTCGTACAAGAGAGAATGCTATGGTTTAATGGTGAAGAGTATTTTTCTAATCAAAATTATATCCCAGCCTTTTGCTGTCACAGTGTATGATTTCTAATAAAAACACACTGTCTACTTTCTGATTCAGTTAATCCATATATTTTACACTATACTGTATGTAGTGGTTGTAATTACTTTATCATATCCCCTGTTCCCTTGGCTTACAAAATCATGGTTAATATTATTATATTTCAATCACCTTCAACTGATTCAGTAACACCAAATATACAAGTTGCACAAGCACTCATATTTCAAAACAACATCAGTGACTAATAAATTATATCAGCAGGTTATTGAAATATCAAAATACGTTTCAGATGTTTGTCCCTGTGTGTCTAAGGAAACATGCAATATACATACGGTCTAAAGCTGACATTATTCAATTGAAATTTCCCTAATGTGTGCTGTATATCACAATAGCATTCTCATTATGATTAATAATAATTAATAACTGTGATAGAGTAGTGGTGAGAAACAGTTTGGTGATCCTGCAGGAATGCGTTGTCATTGATTAACAGAAATCTCTAATGTAATATAAAAGATAATAGATAGATGCATTAAAGGAGTTACACATGTGCTATGCTAACTTGCATTGACTTGACATTAACTTGAGCATTGACTTATTTTACACGTTGCAATTTATTTAGAGGTTGTTTTACATCTCTGTGGCCAGTTCAGATCAGTGATTAAAGTCGAGCTAAACTGTGTACATTGAACAGTTTTAAAGCTCGCCATCCAGCCAATTATTCCAGAGTGTTCATACTGTCCATTCAATACATTTATGTAATCAATAAAGTCTGGACCATGAGCACTGGACATTGACATTTAATTTTATTTTTGTTGTAAATATTGCAACCACAATTAAACTAAAATATAGTAATATAGATGAAATGTTTTATTATTATTAATTAGTAATTATTATAATTGTATTACACATGAAAATATGTCAGTAAGGTTTATTTTTGAAGCAATCATGGATTTGGATTAACATTTTTTTTTAATTACAGTACAATATTTTTAAAAAATCCAATTCAACAATTGCAATGTAATAATGACAGCTTTGGACTTCCTATTTTGTTTTGTCTAAGTATGATACCACCTCTCTGATTGTGTTTCTGAACACACTGAGAGTGTTTCTGATATTCTATCTGTCCATGTAAGGGTATGAAAAAATAATGCACAATTCAGTCAAATATAGCAATACCACAAATGACTCCCCCAAAATGACCATAGAGTGGAATCAACTCCTCTTTGACACATTCTGAACAAAAGTTGAACATTTTAATTTTGACAATTTAATATTTATTGCATAGCTGGTCAATAGGGTAGCATTCTTTTGTGCAGGGGGTTATATTTCATCTAGTCACTGGAGTGTACAGTACGTCGTTATTCATAAATTGATGTAGTTTATATATATAAGTCAACTGAAAAATGTAATCCAATCTTTTTAAACAATTCTAGTGTGTGCATGTGTGTGAGTATTTGTGTCCCTGTTTACTATAATCATATTGGTGACAAGTCATACAAGAGTACTGCATATAAAATATTAATATGCCACTGTTTGATGTTTTAGGTGTCAGTGGAGGAAATGGTCACTAAGAAGGAACAAATTGCAGAAGCATTGAGGGCCACACAAATGATGCTGAACAAACACAGTGACAAGTAAGTCAAGCCACTGTCACCGACATGCAAAAGACTTTGTCCACTGTTTAAAGTCTCAGCCTCATTCTTTGTGTTTCGTCTTACAGAATGACAGAAGAGGAAAGAGAAAAGGCCCAGGAGCAGCTGAAGGCACTCAATCAGGCCTACAGTGAACTATCCCAACATTGTTCAGATCAGACCACCTCTGCAGAAGAGGTTGGACACTAGGCTGTTTCTTCTACTGAGTGGTTTGCATTTGTGTTAGAAAACAGTGCCACCTGATGTTCAGCTGCATGACTAACCTTTTTCCTCCTCTCCCTAGTACAGTGCGAGCAGTTGTCTTTTGCATCTCTGCTCTTTTCATTCTCTTACACTGGATCATTAGAGACAAGATTTATAAAATTGAAGAAAATCTGAGTATGCTGTAAACATGCTTTGTTGCGCCCGGCTTTGGTCTGACATCCACCATTATTAATGTACTTGACTTAAAAAGTCAGCAGGATAACGGATATGACACATAACCCTTTACCGACAGTATGTGATTTGACTAACTAACCTCTTTTTGAAAGATGCTGGATACTGCGTTCACAGATGCATGATAGCTTTAAATGTTTTATTCGTCACTCTTCTGTTGCAACCCTGATGCAGTCTTGCACTTGATGTTTTAACATGCCCGTATTTGTCTGGTGGTGAGTATACATTTTGTCTTGCTTTTGAATACTTTAATTTCAAATTTGATATACAGTAGATAATACATATTTTGATGCTGAAATCAGTTTAGTAATTTGTCAAATTTTCATTTTCTTTAGGATTTTAAATTCAGTGACGCAGGCCTTGGGACCGGACCCATGAGTGGCCTGATTGATCAGATAACTGGTGTCACTCTCCCAGAGGCCCAACCCATGACCTCCAACCTCTTTCATTCTGAGCCGCATGTCTGTCTGGACTGGGATGATGCTTTCAAACAAGATCTCGTCTATAAATCCACACTGAAGCACTTGCCAGAGTTGAATGAAACAAGCAAGTGCATACAGAGTTCGCATGTCTCTTCTGTGTCGCTCTCTGACATCGCAGCAGCTAGAGAAGGGGCCACGTGTGAAGACCCGATCATGAAGATGATAGAGGTCAAACAATTCAGTGATGGATTGGAGGTGTCCTACACAGGGGACACACTGACCCTGGAGAGGGCATTTCAGTGTGGTTTAATACCTGCTTCTGTCTATGTAAAGATTCTTCAGAGGCAAAAGACCTGTCAGGATATGATGAATCCCAGCACTGCTGAAGATGTGTCACTCTTAGAGCCTGTGCAGGAGGTTGAACCTTGTGAGGTCAATAGACTGATATTAAAGTGCCTCAGCAGAAATAAATCACTGACATCAGGGAGGGATATTAACACTCTGAGGTATTGTCAAGATGGTTTAAGTGATCAGGAGACCATGTCAAGGCTGTTAGGTGCTCAGGTGGATGTAACTGACCCCAAAGAAGGTCAAAATACAGCTGTTGAGGTGTCAGAGGATGCTATGAGTAGTATTGAAAACCTCCAAAACTGTGACGGACTAAAGGTGGATGCAGCCGTTCAGTGTGATTTGATGAGCTCTAGCAGCACACTCACTGTGCTTGGAAATCAGCAGCAGTTTATGGGACTTGTGTTGCCTCCCTCTGGGGAAATCCAAACTGTGTCCACCTCATTGCAGTACGATCAACAAATCACCAGAGATGAGTTTACCAGCAGACTGTTCAGTAATCGGGAAAAAATAGCAGCTTTTTACATTCCAGAAAATTCAGAGGTGGTAGACATCCCCTCTGCCATTCACGATGGTTTGATTGACAGTTATTCAGCAGAGTTTTTGAAATCTATAGAAATTCCTGATGTGTTTCCTGATGTTGATCACCTTAATGAAAAGTTTTCATCTTGGCTTATGTATAAAAAACTCACTGTTGATGGATGCTATCATGCTGCAGACTGCTTAAAAGTTGATAACATCCCTACTCATACAGAGGCAAAGCAGTTATTCATCTCCTACATAATGATCAACAGTTACATAGATCCCAAGTCAGGACAAAGGGTCCTAATACTCGATAGACAGCTGAGTAAAATGGTTAAAATCTTCCTTGAAGATTCAATATTTTCTGAAAACACTGAGACAAATGTCACTTCTCTGACTTTAAACGTTGGTGATCTTTCAGAACAGGTAGATTTAGAGGTCCCGCTGCACATAAATGAGGAAACAGAGGAGTTAATGCAATACACATGTGATCCTCATAGTTTTGTTTCCTCTGTCAATGGAAGTGAACAAACATATGCAAATGACAAAACTCTAAAACAAGAGCCTGTCAAGGAATTTTTAGTAGATAATGTCACTGACATGGACACCACAGAGCCAGGTGTGGCAGAGAAATATGCCAAGTCAGATGAATTTGCAGAGAGAATTTGTGGAAATAGTATACAAATTGATGTTGGAGGTGCTGATAGTGAAGGCCTTGATATTCCAACTATTCCGGTGATGTCAGTCCTTCCCAGTTTATTTTCTGTGAACAGAAAAAGTGTTGACTCACCGTCATGGATGTTTGACTCTGAGTGTTCAGTAAAATCCTGCCGTCAAACTCTGCCATACTACGATGATGACACACTTTGTAGTGAATCAGAAGGTACAGATATTACCCAAGCTGAGTTTTTATGCTCTGAGGACTTGGTGGAGGGTGAAAATGAGCAAGACTATGCTATTCATCTTCTGAAAGCGCAGATGGAGGAAGGGGGCATTTTAGATGTCACCTCTGGGAGACGTTATGACCTGGAGGCAGCTCTCAGTAAAGGTCTAGTTGACGAGACGACAGTACTGAAACTGCTTGACCTACAGTCAGATGGAAAAGGAAGTGTTGTAGGCGATGAGGAGGGCACAATGTCTGTTTTGAAACAGGCAGTGTCAGATGGATCCATATCATCAAATATTGCAATTCGTATAATGGAACAGCAGAGCCTATTGAGATCCGGTTGTACCATTAGTATCGGTGAGTTGTTGCAGTCTGGATTAGTTAAAGATGCCCGCGTTGACAGGATCCTTAACTCAGACAGCATTTACCCAGAAGAAAACTGCCCTCACTCCATCTTTGATGATCATAATCTGGGTATAATTAATAATAATGAAGCTGAAAACATGCAGCAACCGACTGAGAGGAAGGCTTCTGTCATGGTGCTTGATCTGACCAATGAGAAGGCTAATAACAAAGAGATAGGGAGTGAGAATGGAGATGCAGAGGTAGGTTGTGAGACAACAGCAAATGTAGAAAAGATGAGTAATTATAAACATCATTTCCCTCCATCGGTTGGTGGTCACGAGTCTCTAATGATCTCACCCTCCTCGTGGAGTCAGTGTATTCATCAAAATGACAAATCGCCTTTACTGACTGAAGACAGTGACTCACAGGGTGTAATCAGCCAGCTGACCAATACAGCTGATGTATTCAGAGTTCTGATAGAAAATGGTGCTCCAACTACCCAGTTACGTCCATCTAGTCTGAGTGACAGAACCTCGGGCAGCACTGATCCAGAAAGCCAGACTCAATATGCCACTTTTGCTAATCACTCCAAATCGAACAGCTCACTCTTTGATAATGTGTTTTTCATAGTTGGATATGATGCAGAAGTGGGAAATCAGACAGTTAATGAGAGTGAATTAGACATATCCTCATCACATCGCAATGTGTCTGAGGAAAGTAGAATGGAGAATGACACAAGTGCAGTTCAGTCACCTTTAGTCAGTGAGCCAACTCCAAGTAGAGATTACTCATCGCCCACATATTTGGTTGAAAGTACATTTATCTCAGTTTCCAAGGGTAATAGTAACTATGACATCAACACTACAGAAGATGGCAGCAGAATCACATTACCTCAGCAAGCAGCACTTCATTCAGAAGGTGATTTTAGTGTTGAATCTGAGCCCAGATGCTTTCAAAATGGTCAGAGTACGCTTGTTGTTGAGAGATCTCAACACTCCCTCATTGTTTCTGATGAAGTCACTGCAACAAATACTATCAATCTCAAGTGTTTTGATGTCGAGGATTCAGAGCACTACACTTCAACTACCACCAGAGTTTCTTTTGAGACAGTACCATCTGATAAAGATTTGTCAGGTTCACAGCACAGTGCTACAGATGTAGAGTTGAGCGCAGACAGTATTTCCCCAGAGGCGCAACATGGGGATCTTTTCCTAATAACCAGTGATACGGAACAGATATCTGTGTCAAGAAATGTGCAGACAGTGGAGAAAAGTGATAAACAAAATAATATTGGTGGAAAGGTCTCTGCATCAGAAATGAACTCAGGACAGTCTGAGACTATAATGGGAGTAGGGTTAGGATCTGATCTTCTATCAGAGGAGAAAAGACTGTGTGCTTCTGAGCATTCCCAGGTGGTTACTGATTTCCTGTCAGACAGCTGCATTACACCTGATGTTTCCTCTTCAGCTCCATCAGTGTTTTCTAATGCTGTAACGACACGTGTAGATGACCAGGGGGAAACGATTACAAAGGGGACTAATGTCAGTAATTTGCAAAAGGCACAGACTCAAGACATTGAAAACACTATTGCTATAGCTCAGAATACTCCTCAACCTTCAGACAAAGGCGAGAGAGACACATCTTATGGACTTCTAGAGAGCAGTCACCCAGACCTTCTCATGGATTTGCTGAAGCAAAACGCCCTCAGTTTAAACAACAAAGATAAAGGAAACTCAGAACTGATACTGCAGGAAGAGAAAGTTAGTGAAAAGAGAGAACAGGCTGATGCTCCAAATATTCAGCTGCAACTGCTGCAGGTTCTCAAGACTGTTTCCTCAAGCCAGGACCTTTCAGTGCTTCAGGAAGTGATGGAAACTCTAAGCACTGCTCTGGGCGGTGACTCTCATGAGGAGCGGCGGCACACACTGGAGAGCATCAAGGAGGAGAGCTCAGAGGGAGAAGATGAAGGGTCAGCAGAAGATGACTTGGGTCTGTGTCACTCTGCTGAAGGCAGTCTCCAACCGTCTCCTCAGTTTTCTGCCAACTCAGATGCCTGCAAAGTTGAGCAGGTCAAAAATAAGGTACATTTTATGTTTCAGTGTGAAGTTAACCTCCTCCCTTAGTTTTTGACAAAAGTAACATCTGCTCCACTTTTGTTCTGTGTTTTTTTTCCCCACAGCTGTTCTCCATCCAGGATTATTTGGAGTGCGTTGGGAGACTGCAGGATCACGCTGATGTTTTAGATGATATCGGAAAAGAGCTTTTAATCCAGACCCCCATGGGCAACAACATGGAGGAATTACAGATCCAAATAGAGGAATGTCAGGTTAGAAATTAACAACTGAAGCACATGTGTCATCTGTGGTCTAAATTACCATCAAACAATATCATATGTTCTCAATTTTCCATTAGTTTCTGACCAATTGTGCTCTTTTATCCAGTCTCTGGAGTCCCAACTTTCTAGACTGGCTGGCGTTCTGACAGCAGAAATGGACAAAGCCAAACTGCTCTTCAATTCTGCTAATGAGGGCATTCCCATACAAATCCACCAAGATTTGGTCTCGACATATCTGGAGTTGGAGCCAAATTTTACTGCTGTTTCCCAAATGTGTGCAAAAAGGAGTCACTCACTAATTCAAGCAATGGAAACAGGAAAGGTCAGGGTTCATTGCTAGTAATTTAAATACAATGATGTAACAGCTGCATCAGCTATTGACCACTTTAAATGTGATTTTAGCTGCATTTGGAATCAACGTACCAGAAACATCTTAGCAATCTTGATGAGCTAGCAGGCCTCATCCAAAACAACTCTGAGATGTCGGACGTGCATTTGAACACATGTGATGTGGACACACTGAAACATTTGATTCAGCAGAACAAGGTATATTTAAAATCCAATTAAATACATTCAATTTCCACAGCAACTACAGAAATGTACTCAACATATTTCCATCTTTTCTTCCAGGACACGGAGAGCAATCTGCTAAAAGAAGCCAGGCTCAAGTTAGAGGATGTCACATTTGATATCCAGTGCTTTATTTCTGAGCACGCTCAGTTCCTGAGTCCAGCTCAGAGCAGCTACCTCCTCAAGTTCCTCAGCATGACTCAGCGAGCATTCAGGGACCAGACAGAGAAGCTTGTTACCCAGAGGAGTGCCTTGGATGTCCTACTGGACACCAGGGACAGGGAGAACCAGGAGAAGGTCCGCCTGCGGATATACTATAAAATATCACAGATGTTTCCTTGAAAAAACAACTGTGTGTACATGTATACATTAAAGTTGATAATGAAGGCCTACAGTGCATGTAGAGTAGGCTTTATAGAGTAAACTTTATAAGCCATGTTTCTGGTCAGATTGGTAATGGACTAGAATAAAAAGTAGATCAACTCAAACTGTGAATGAGCACATAGTAGCAGTACATGCAGAATTGTGAGAGCTAACATCAAAAACGTGTTATTCAGACAAGTAATTTATGTCAACACATTTCACGTATGTGGTTTCACATTATTGGTACACAAATTATTATACTGGAATGAGACATCTGAACCTCAGACATCAGAACAAGCATGATTGATTAATCAGATCTAAAACAAATATTGAACTTCGTTGTTGATTTTTGTGTATTTAAATTGAAAATTAGACTTTTTCCAAGCAATGAATATTCAGCAGTATCCCAGTGTTAAAAGCTTTTACTTTTAATATTTCAGCGTATTTTGTTAAATGTATTTGGAAGTGAATTATTGGCTAACAACATTGCATGCTCCAAGTGCTTGACCGCGTCTGCAGACTAACCTTTGTGCTGGTTGTATTCTACAGGCCTCCAAGACACCAGAGAACAATTAACAGTGGACAAAATGCACCTTCTCTGTTGGAACACTTTCACCCACAACAAACCCATTAATAATAATGCCTCCCTGTGCTTATAACAATCACAAGACCAAAGTGACGAATGGCAATAAAGCATGTTTACAGCATACTAGATTTTTACCTGAAAATGTATTTAAAAAATCAGACTTTGCATGTTATCTGTATGTGCTTGAAAGGTTTCTCCTCCCTTGTTTTGATGTTTGTGTTCCCAAATATTGGAGATATTGGGGTTTGTTTCATGTGAATGTTTTATTGAGTGTGGATGTGAATGGGTATTGACAGCCTTTTGTCGGCAAGTGCGATAATTACTTTTGTTTCTTCTTCTTCTTCTTCTTCTTTATTCTTCAGTCTTTATTGGAGAAACACAGAGAGTTTACAGAGAAGCTGGAGGAAGTGTGTGATAATCTCACCCTGACAGAAAACACCCTGATTGGTCACCAGCAACAGGCTGAAAATGCTGAGTGTGTCACAGACCTGCAGCAGTACCAGCAGGAGCATCAGGTTTGAAATAAATGTCCTTTGTTTTTAAGAAGCACAGTATGTGTCCAATTATGTTTTCATCAGTTAAAATCAGTTTTATTCCATGACCCTACTCTTCCTCCTGCTTTGTGCCTGTCTGATCTCAAGGCTCTGCAGAAAGATGTACTGACAAATGCCAGTGCCTTGAATGAGGTCATCACCAGTACTAAAAAGTTTCTGGAAGAAAACCGGAGCAAGCTGACGGCAGATCAAATTGCCATCATCGAGAGAAAGTTGGAAGAGGCTAAAAGCAAAGCCAAGCTCATCAACCAGCGGGCTGAGGAGTCCAGGAAAGATTTGGAGAAGGTTGTTACCACAGCCATAAAACAGGAGAGTGAAAAGGTCAGAGTTCACATTACCTGTAAAAACTATGCAGTGCATAAGAATTTAATGTTCAAGGTATTACATTGATTTTGTTCAGTATTCAGTATTTTGTTAATATGTAATCCATCTGTCTTTTCAGGCAGCAGCTGTTGAGCGGCTTGAAGAAAGTAAGAACAAAATCGAAGGTCTCCTGGACTGGATATCCAACATCGGGAATGAAAACGAGAGCGGTCTGGATCAATCTGACCGTATAAGTAAAGAGAATGGAAACCTGCCAGAAGAAACCTCAGCCAAGGGACTGATAGGAGAGGATGACGATGCCAATGGAAACGCTTTACAGACCACTGAAAATGATTTTTGCAGAGAGACCAGCGACAAGAACGACGCCTCCCTGGACCTTGATAAGCAGTATGACAGGGTTAAGGTATAGTTGGTTTGTTGCAAAACAAAGTAACAAGCAGCCGCTGACTTTCTTTCTCAACAGTGCACAAGTTAATAACAATACCAGGGCATTACTTGAGGCAGGTCGTAATGGTTAAATCGAAAGTTGAAAGACACAAGTAGCAATTAAATGCAGAAATGTTCAAAGTAATAATAAAATCATTGATGTCATAATCAGTTTCTAAATATGTTAAACAGTAAATGCCATTATAAAGATTACAAAGATTTTTAATTTTATTAGAAAATTAGATTACTGCAGACAAGCATTTAAAGCCAGTAAAAAGTAAGAAATAGTAAAGAAAATAAACATAATAATTACTTCTATATGTATTGGTATTGCGTCCTCAAGACTTTATTGTTCCCACAGGCCCGTCATCAGGAGATTCTGTCCCAGCAGCAGGATCTGATCATGGCCACCCAGTCCGCTCAAGCTCTGCTCGACAAACAAGCTGACGTGCTGTCTCCAGAGGAGAAGGAGAAACTGCAGAAGAACATACAGGAGCTGAAGGGGCGCTACGAGGCCTCGCTGACGCAGGCTGAACAGCAGATGAAGCAGGTGCAGTGTGTCCAGGAGGAGCTGAAGAAGTTCCAGGATGACTGTGAGGAGTTTGAGGGCTGGTTAGACCAGGCGGAGGGGGAGATGGAGGAGCTGGGAGCTCCGGTAGGCTCCCTCAATATCCTCAGTGACAACCTCCAGCGACAGAAAAGCTTCTCAGAAGATGTGATTTCCCACAAAGGGGACCTTCGCTTCATCACCATTTCAGGACAGAAAGTGCTGGATGTGGCTAAAGCCTGTGGATTGGATGACCCTGCGGCTAAAAATGCTCCGCTGCACGTGGATACTTCAGGAACTTGTTCGGCTGTCAAGGATAAGCTGGATTCAGCAGCCAGCCGATACAAAACACTACATTCACAGGTATTTTTATTCTGCAGTTGATGAGATGGATCTTGAGAGGTTGCAATGGCTTATTCTTGCCACTGGGTGGGAGCATTTGTCTTCATTGAAATTCAAACGTGTCACACTATCTTCTGTAAGCACTGTGAAAATGATAGAGAAAGTGACAGTTTTCCATCTAATGATCAATGGTATCTTCATATATTTAGCCTGTGTAATTATCTAGTTCCTGATTAGCATATCACACACACAGTGTAATTCCATTTCCTCTGTTTCAGTGCAATCAACTTGGCAACAACCTCAAAGATGTGGTTGACAAATACAAGAAATATGACGACTCGAGCGCTGGTCTTTTGAAGTGGCTCAACGGCTCAGAGGAGGAGGCGCGAAAGCAGCAATCAGAGGCCATAGCAGCTGATCCACAAACACTGCAGAAACAGCTGGAGGAGACCAAGGCAAGGAAAACTGCAAGCCAGGGCTGTAGTGCTTAGGCCTCGTCTTGGTGTCGAGTCCAACTTCAGAATTTTGTGTTGAAAAGCCCAGATGTATCTCAGATTGTGGTCTTTTTTACCTTGTTGTACATTTTCATACTTCTATGAGGCCTCTCTTAATATTGAGGCCAACACTGGAATCACATGAAAAAAGGCCTTTAATGTAATGCATAACATTTAGGTGAATGTTTTTTTTTTTTAGAAGCTTGTCCTTGTCTGAGCCAGGAGTGTGAAGTTTAATGACTGTTATGGGTATGAATAATCCAAGTAAAGAAATAAAGAATATGTTTATTTAGTAAGACATGCAGAACTTGGAGCATTGACTGGGTTACAAGGTCATGGCACAACAGACCTGTCTTACCATATACAGTGTTTCCACTGACTTAAGCACAACATAGTTATTTTTAGCTCTGTGTTCAAAAAACCCACATGTGAGTAGTTAAACTCTGGTTATTTGTAGCCTACATACTCCTACAGGAGGATAAGAAACTAGGCTGTCTAAGCTTTTGGCTGCAGTTAGCTTGAACATTTCTCTGAAGGGAGGTAGTGACTTACAGCATAGATATGCCCAGATAAGAGGCGCCTGTGGGCCAACCAAGGAACACTGTATTTTTGGCTTTGGTTGCAAATCACTACAAAGAATCCTAAGCCTTTCTGTAAGTGTATCTAACTATATCTGTGGAATGACTCAATATTTCCGTAGATATTGTCCCGACACTCTTGCACATCATCACTCTGTTGTTTTTATCTCCAGTCCATAACCTGTACAGTACAGTATAAATCTAGACAGACAACATTTATTTATGTGTATACAGTTTTATTTTCTCTGACCTCTTCTTACTTATTGATCCACAGGCCCTACAAGGTCAGATGACAGGGCATCAGACTGCTGTTGACACACTACGCAAAACAGCTGAGTCTTTGATAACATCTGAAGGAGACCTGCTGAGCAACCCAGATGAGATCCAGGAGACAGTAGGTGAGGGAAAAATCAAAATAGGGAGCAGATTTTGTACCACCTACATAATATCTGAGAATTTAAATGATTTTATTTGTCATCATTGACACTCAAATAATGGGATTAGGATTTCGGCCTTTAAATATGCAAGTTGCAAGATGCCAGACATTGAAGTAACTCTGAAATAACCTTTCAAAATTAAGTATCTGAAAGTACAATTTAAAGTTCATTAATCTAGCCCTGCAAAATGTTTGCGTTGCAGCTTGTCACTTGTAAGTAGGTAGGTTGTTAAGAAAACAGACAAAAATGTCAACATAGCCCAAAGTTGAAAGTGAAATATGGCTATCGGAGTGTCCCATTTGTATTCCTTTTCCCCAATCATTGGTTTCTTGGCTTAGACTTAAAAATGCTTTTACTCCACCTAAATCTTCAAACTTATAAATGGCAGATAAGTTTCTAATTTGTTTTGAAATGTTTATCTCACAATGAGTCCCAAACAATGAGAAATTGTTCCGTTTTAAACATAACCTGATGAATTGCAGATGACATAGTTGAGCGCTATGACAACCTGTCCAAGTCTGTAAGCGATCGCAATGAGAAGCTGCAGATCACCTTGACTCGCTCCATGAGTGTCCAGGATGGTTTGGATGAGATGATGGGATGGATGGAGGGCGTGGAGGCCAGTGTGAAAGAGAAAGGGCAAATTCCCCTGGACTCTGCATCCATTGGAGATATCCTCAGCAAAGAAGCGGTATGTATTCTTGTCATCATTTCAGCAGTCCAATAACTATGTACGGTATCTATTTTTTTATTTTGTCAGTAGTTGATTGTCTTTTTTACCAGCTCCATATTCACTTTATTTATTTAGCTATTAAAACTTTGCTGTTGGCCATCCTGTATTTTTTAAGGCATTAGAGCAGGACATAGCAAGTCGTCAGAGCAGCATCTCAGCCATGAAAACCAAGGTGAAGAAATTTGTGGAGACGGCAGATCCCTCTGCTGCTGCCCTTCTGCAGTCTAAGATGGATGCTCTCTCCCAGCGCTTCTCTGATGCCTGTGACAAGCATAAGCAGAAAGTTTCCCACCTGGAGCAGCTGAAGGAGAAGGTGGAACAGTTTGATAAGGTCGCAGATAAAGTTCAGCAGTTTGTTGTGAAGCGATCACAAGATCTACATGAGACAGACGGACCGGGGAAAACTTTCAATGAACTGTCTGAGCTAATGCAGGTAAATACGCCGCTGACGTTGTTTACGACTATAAATGGATACATTTTGGTGTCTTTCAGTAATGAAACATTTTCATCAAGAATTAAATGTTATACTGCAAAGAATGACTGACTATTGTAATGTCACTGTAGAATACTAAAGCTGAGATGGCCGAACATGCCAGTGATTTGGAGAAGCTGCAGACTCTGTCCAAGGAGCTGTCTGAAATAAGCCCTGATGGAAACAAAGCCCAAATCCAGAGCAAGATGGACAATATCTCAAATATTTTCAGCACCTTTAAAGACACTGTCAAAGAAAAGTAAGTTGGGACGGGAGGGAAAAAGAAGGTCTTTGTATATTTTAACAATTGGTTATACACTTTGTTTGTGTAATGTTGGTACTGTACAGATGGATGCATGATGACTAATGCTTGTCCACTACAGGGAAGAGGAGGTATCATCCTGTCAGGACCAGCTGGAAGAGTTCAGATCTGCAGCTAGCGCTCTCACCAAGTGGCTGGAGCAGACCAGTGAGAAAGTACCTGCAGTTCAGCCAAGCAGCAGTGAGAAAAGTCTGGAGAAGGACCTGCAGATAGTCACTGTGAGTCATGAGATAAATAAAAAGTCTGCTGTAGAGACAGTGTAATTCCCATATATATATATTGTTTAATTGCACTTAAAGTGCTGGAACAGGAGCAACAGAAGAAGAATCTGTTTTGCAGTAAATATAAGTGTGTTTTAATAAATTATAGTGCTATCCTCCCTAAACTCCCCACTATCCCAACCTGCTTTCTCTGCCAACTAATGAAAGATGGATGATATGTGTTTACACAGGACAGATCTGGGAGTGAAACATAACTTTGTCCAGCAGAGACACTATTTTGCAAGATGTTACAGAAAAGATCACAGAAGTAGATCCAGAATCTAGTATGACGAGCAAAAAATGAAATAGACTCTTAGAGATCACCTTTTGCTTACATCTGTTATGAATACCATACTAATATGTACCATTTATCTGTCTGATTAATCTATCATCAGGGATTATTAGATGAATGGTCATCTAAAGACCCTGATGTCCAAGACTTGAACAGCAAAGGATCAGCGCTATGCAGCCTCATCACTTTCCTCACGTCCCCTGCCAAGACAAAGACCCCTAACACGTCAGGTAAGCACCAGCACACTTAACCTCATCTGTTTGAATCATTCAGTGGAATGGGAAGCATGGTGTTTGGGTGCACTTCTAAGTACTATATAATCACTAACCATTAGAGATCATGGAAAGGTCTTTCGCCAACAATCCTAGACAGTCTGCCTGTCCTTCACACAAGCTTTGTCTTATGTCTTTGCATCAGCTCTTACTAATGGTGGTGGTCCAGGGAGCCATTCCTACCTAACCAATAAAGGTAATCATGTATGTATGTTGATGCTGCGCTGTGTGGGTATTATGGCTGGTTTTCAAAACACTGCTATGCAAACATGCCAAACAAATAGCAGCTTTTGAAAATTATTGTAACAGTATGTTCAGATTATGAGTAATAAAGTTACAGGAACAAAGACACATTGTTTTGTTAATGTCCAAACTGAGCAATTAAGCCTCAACCAAACTCCATAGGGAGTGAGTTATTTCATAATTTTCCATCAATCTTTTTCATGAATGAATAAAAATTTAAAGGCCCAAACATCCATTCACACACACACAGGGAGGACACATGATGAGATTAGTTGGGAGCTATATTCATTGGGCCTCATGCAAGAACATTTTTCACACTCTTATCTACAGTATTTAAGGCTCCAAGTTCTGCTCCATTTTTAGGTAAGTTTCATTAACAAAAAAAAAAGCATACAACAGTAAAAAGAAGAACTTCAGGTCCTGCTGTCGAGAATCAGCAGATGAAAACATAACAAATTTCGGCAGTGATAGTAGTACTAGTAGTAGTAGGACCCAAAAATTGAGCAGCTGTCAACACCGTGTCATTCAGAGCAGACAGAAATAAAGAAGGATTGATTTGACATGAACTTAGATGCTAGAAAACATCTTGCTGAAGCAAAGTGGTCCATGACTGAAATGGGAAGTGGTCATGGAGATGGACAAGAGAAAATATTAACATAAACTGATGGCTGTGGAGGCCAGCGAAGGATGTTCACCTGGACATTGACCTGGTTATTGTGCCAAAATACCCATGGCAATAAAATCTAAAACAAAGGAAAAAAGCCAATATGCCAATATTGACACAGTAAACAAAATATACATTGTACATAAAGTTTTGTTTTATTTTTTATTTTTGTTGATTTCGTTAACATTTAAACACCACATTTATTCAAATTAAGGCATTGTAATTCAAGTCAAACAACTGTTTTTCCCCCTGTGGACAAAGTCAGACTAATTGGTAAATCACTCGTATGTGTCACTTAAGAAAGAATCTGTCGTATGATATGAGTGGTTCTTGCATGAGGCCCAATGTCTTTTTTATTGAATTCATCATTTACTGTGAAGACTTATTGTAAAGCTTGCAGTCACATTGATGATTTCCACAAATACTTGAATTCCATTTGCAGGGAGTTGGTGATACTTTCCTCACTCATATTCTGTACCATAAGGCTTCTATATTAACAGTGCCTCACTGTCATCATACAGTGCATCCGGAAAGTATTCACAGCGCTTCACGTTTTCCACATTCTGTCATGTTACAGCCTTATTCCCAAATGGAATAAATTCATTTCTGTCCTCAAAATTCTACACACAATACCCCATAATGACAAAGTGAAAAAAGTTTCTTAGAGAGTTTTGCAAATTTCTTAAAAATAAAAAACTAAGAAATCACATGTACATAAGTATTCACAGCCTTTGCTCAATACTTTGTTGATGCACCTTTGGCAGCAATTACAGCCTCAAGTCTTTTTGAATATGATGCCACAAGCTTGGCACACCTATCTTTGGGCAGTTTCGCCCATTCCTCTTTGCAGCACCTCTCAAGCTCCATCAGGTTGGATGGGAAGCGTCGGTGCACAGCCATTTTCAGATCTCTCCAGAGATGTTCAATCGGATTCAAGTCTGGGCTCTGGCTGGGCCACTCAAGGACATTCACAGAGTTGTCCTGAAGCCACTCCTTTGATATCTTGGCTGTGTGCTTAGGGTCGTTGTCGTGCTGAAACATGGACTGTCGCCCCAGTCTGAGGTCAAGAGCGCTCTGGTGCAGGTTTTCATCCAGGATGTCTCTGTACTTAGCTGCATTCATCTTTCCCTCTATCCTGACTAGTCTCCCAGTTCCTGCCGCTGAAAAACATCCCCACAGCATGATGCTGCCACCACCATGCTTCACTGTAGGGATGGTATTGGCCTGATGATGAGCGGTGCCTGGTTTCCTCCAAACATGACGCCTGGCATTCACGCCAAAGAGTTCAATCTTTGTCTCATCAGACCAGAGAATTTTGTTTCTCATGGTCTGAGAGTCCTTTAGGTGCATTTTGGCAAACTCCAGGCGGGCTGCAATGTGCTTTTTACTAAGGAGTGGCTTCCGTCTGGCCACTCTACCATACAGGCCTGATTGGTGGATTGCTGCAGAGATGGTTGTCCTTCTGGAAGGTTCTCCTCTCTCCACAGAGGAATGCTGTAGCTCTGACAGAGTGACCATCGGGTTCTTGGTCACCTCCCTGACTAGGGCCCTTCTCCCCCGATCGCTCAGTTTAGACGGCCGGCCAGCTCTAGGAAGAGTCCTGGTGGTTCCGAACTTCTTCCATTTACGGATGATGGAGGCCACTGTGCTCATTGGGACCTTCAAGGCAGCAGATATTTTTCTGTACCCATCCCCAGATTTGTGCCTTGACACAATCCTGTCTCGGAGGTCTACAGACAATTCCTTTGACTTCATGCTTGGTTTGTGCTCTGACATGCACTGTCAAGTGTGGGACCTTATATAGACAGGTGTGTGCCTTTCCAAATCATGTCCGATCAACTGAATTTACCACAGGTGGACTCCAATTAAGCTGTAGGAACATCTCAAGGATGATCAGTGGAAACAGGATGGACCTGAGCTCAATTTTGAGCTTCATGGCAAAGGCTGTGAATACTTATGTACATGTGATTTCTTAGTTTTTTATTTTTAATAAATTTGCAAAACTCTCTAAAAAACTTTTTTCACTTTGTCATTATGGGGTATTGTGTGTAGAATTTTGAGGACAGAAATGAATTTATTCCATTTGGGAATAAGGCTGTAACATGACAGAATGTGGAAAACGTGAAGCGCTGTGAATACTTTCCGGATGCACTGTAACTTCATGATGACTCTCTGACTATAAACTCCTGGCAAGGAAACTTAATAGAATTATTATTACTGTCTTCAGAGCTGATGATAATTCAGCAGAACATGTCATTCGTCAACGAGGGATACGCGAGCCTCGGGGAAACGCTGAAGAGTCGAGCAGCAGAGCTGAGTGGTTCGGTGCAGGAGGTCAAAGAGGCCCAAAAGGAGACGGACGACATGATGACGTGGCTGAAGAACATGAAAAAGACTGCAGCATCCTGGAACAATGCAGCCACAGAGAAAGATTCAGTGAAAACACAGCTTGAACAGCAGAAGGTACAGAAGTGTTGTTGTCAGTCACCAAACGGACTGTTTTAAATTGAATTATGTTTTGAAACTGCACGCAGTCCTCTCTGACTTTGTTCTGCAGTGAATGATGTAGTTCTATGACACTCAAGTTGGAAATCACAGGATTCAGCGATTTTAATTTGTTTTATTCGCTCAGGCACTTGAGGATGGCATGAAGCAAAAGCAGGAGCAGCTCCAGAAGCTCAGAGAGAAGCTCCTCAACTTGATTAAGACTAATCCCAACTCCCCCGAGGCAGCAAAATGGAAGCAGATGCTCGCAGAAATAGGTATGCACCAAGGTGTTTTCTCCAGATGGCCCTGGGTAATTTATGTCACTGAAACTGTCAGAGGTATGTTGAAACCCACTGGCAAAAAATGTACCTCATTACGGCAGAGGCCTTTGAGTAAAGGCTTTTACAAAATGGCATATATGAGATGTATGACCAGCTATATTACTAGTGTTCATCTAGTCATCTACCCACCACATGCATACTATGTTAACAGAATGTGAGCCTGTCTCAGTACCTGCTCTCTGCCACACCAGTTAAATTAACACATTTGTAGTGCCAAGTCCTGCACAGTGTGATGTTTGCTAAGAGAACAGTAGGACAGTGGATGGAAAGGTGCTATTGTGCTGACTAATGCAGACTGGTGTGATTGTTCTGCCCCCCCTGTGCAGATGCTGCTTGGGCGGATATCAACGGATCTGTAGAGGAGAGGAAGCAGCACCTGGAGCAATCCAACAAGAATCTGGACATCTTCCAAACAACTGAGCTGCAGCTTGGTCAGTGGCTATCAGAGAAAGAGCTGATGATGAGTGTCCTTGGACCCCTCTCGATAGACCCCAACATGCTTAAAATGCAGAAGCAACAAGTTCAGGTAAGTATGGTGCATGTTGTTGGGAATAACTTGAGGCTTGTGCATCTCTTAAGAACCAGAATTTCCTATGGTTTTCTGAAGGAATGTTAATCTTGACTGGTTTCTGCCCTCCAGATTCTCCAGAATGAATTTAAGAGCCGTAAACCTCAATATGAGCAACTTGAGGAAGCTTCCTCTGCCATCCTGAGCTCCTCAGGCAACCAGGACCCCTCAAGTGGGAAGCTGGTGAGGGAGCAGCTCGGTGCCGTCACCCAGAAGTGGCAAGGCCTCACAGGACAGCTGGACGAGCGGGACAGCCTCATCGACCGGGCCGTGGTGAAGACAGGGCAGTTCCAGGAGTTACTGAGGAGTATCAGTCAGACTGCCACTCAGCTGGAGAATCAGCTCACCAACCATCAGGGCCACAGCACCCAGCCCGATGCTGTGAAGAAGCAGTTGGAGGATGTCCATAACATCTCAACCCAATTGAGAGAGGAGAGGAAGAAGCTGAAGGAGGCTGAGGTCATCAACACAGAGCTCACAGCGATGGTGACTGAGGACTATCTTAAAGCAGACTTAGCCAGGCAGCTGGAGAGTGTCAGTAAGCCTTTCAAGCAACTGGAAGAGAAAGCAGGTTGGCCTTTTAATGTAACCTTATATGTAGTGTTGTAATGTTTGGAAAGAAAGAACCATTCTATTTGTGTTGAGTCACAGTAAAATATATTTATTCTATGACAACAACTTCCCAGCAGACTTAATTATAGAAATCACAATCGCTCTTGTGGAGTATTCAAACTCTGGTCAAGGCTCTATTTTTGTGTAATTTTTTTTGCAACTCATTGTATATTTGACATCTGGTATAGTTAGCTAAGACTGCCCACTAAATTATATCAGAAATGTAGAAGCTACCTTTTGGTTCCACTTTTTGCATAATAGGTGTTGCAGCATTTAACTCACTAAATGCCATTTCTCTGTTGCAGCAAAACGGATCGAGCAGCTCAACTCAACCTTTGCCAGCTCTCAGCAGTTCCATCAGACCTCCAAAGACTTCCTGTCATGGCTGGGTGAGAAGCTCCAGGACCAGTCTAAGCCCCAGCCCATCTCTGCCAAAGTAGATGTCCTGCAACAAACCCTGGAGGAGCACAGTAAACTCCAGAAGGCTCTCAGTGAACATGAGGAAGCTTATAACACCATCACTGGGAAAGGGGAGATGCTTCTGCAGAACACTGACGGTGCAGAAAAGTTGGCACTACAAGGGCAGCTTACTACACTCTCTTCCAACTGGGAGGAGGTGAAGAAGAGCTCTGTGGAACAGGCTGACAAACTCCAGACTGCTCTGCAGAGATCTCTTAAGTATCAGGAGCATGCAGAGAAGCTCAGCTCTTGGATTCAAGAGTGTGAAGCTAGCGAGGGCCGAGTCAAACTCATTGTTGATCCAGTTGCTGTGGAGAGCTCCATTTCTCAGGTGAAAGCTCTCCAGAAGGATGTCGACAAGCACAGAGGGATGGTGGAGCAGCTCAACACGGCTGCAGATAGCCTTCTTGAGGTGGCCAACACAGACATCGAAGCTATCAAAGAGGAGAAGGCTAGCATTAGCAAAAGAGTGGACAATGTAGTGGAAGGTCTGCAGAACAAAAGGGAGTCCCTGGAGAAGATCTCGCACACAGTTAAAGAATTTAATGATACCTACAAAGAGGCAAAGGGTCAACTTGAGGGGGCTAAGAAGCAGGTGGATGCCTATGAAGCACAGGGAGTGCAGGCACACAGCAACAAGAACCTGACCAACATGAAAGCCCAACATCAGAGTTTAGAGGGAGTGCAGAACCAAGTAGAGCACCTGAAGAACTTGGCCAAGGACCTTGTGGTGGATGTCCCAGATGCTGATGGGGTGACAGACCTCTTACTGCAGGCTGACAGTGTAGAAAAAGACTACAGCACCCTTAACAAGACACTAGAGGAGACGTGCCAAGTCTTGGAGGGTAAACTGCAGGGTATTGGGCAGTTCCAAAACAGCATCCGAGATATGTTCACCCGTTTCACAGACCTGGATGATGAACTGGACAGCATGGCTCCTGTGGATCTTGACTTGGCCACTCTTAAAGAACAGCAGGACAGCATTCAGAGCTTTGTGGCTAAGCTGCAAGAGCTAATGGCCAACACGGCCAATGCTGGAGACAGCTGTAAGAAGATGCTAGAGACTGAAACCTCACCTGACCTGTTAGGCCTGAAGAGAGATCTGGACGCTCTGAGTAAGCAGTGTGGTAAACTATTGGACAGGGCTAAAGGCAGAGAGGTGCAGGTGCAGAGTACTCTCACCAAACTAGAGGAGTTGTATGGGAAACTCCACCAAGTGGAAGATAAACTTTGCAGAGCTGTGGACAAGGAGGCGTCCCAGGATGCAGTCGGCATGGAGACAGACGTCATCAACCAACAGCTGGAGGCCTTTAAGGTATAGTTAAATTATTAACATTTATTTATTTGTTTAGGCCTAAACATGGAATTTCATTGAATTCAGTTGGTTAAATAATGATAAGCGATTGAGTTGGATGATGGAATATCTGTGAAATCACTGCAGCAGTCACTGTAGTTTGATGTTGATAGCTTGCACCATGTTACATTTGCACCTGTTTGTTTTATGCTCTTAGGGGATCGGTTTGAGTTGCTACAGTAGTGAACACACTGAGTCTCGTTTACGTTGCCTGGTAGAGTCATGAGCCATCCACTCCACCAGTCCTAGCATCCAGTAAATTCAGCTCCTGCATTAATTTCTTACCATTCTGGTGTGTGTGTAGTAATAATTATCAGCGCCCAAACATATTCAGATTGTAATTTTAATAGCTTCAGCTTGCATCCACTTTGTATCTTTGGAAATAAGCTGTATATTTAATATTTGCAATTTGTTCCAATGCAGTCTAGGGCTGCATCTAACAATTATTTTCTGCTGATAATTTTCTCAATTGATCATTTGGCTTATATAACATATCAGAAAACAGTTTAAAAAGCCCATCACAATGTCCCAAGGTGATAAATTGACAAGGTGATAACATATTAAATTTACTATAATGTTAAGACAAGGAAAAACATCTAATTTTCACATTTAAGAAGCTTGAACAAGAGAATGTTTAGATTTTTTACTTTAAAAAATTACTTAAACGAATAATGTTCTGTTGATCGACTAATCGTTTCAGCTAATATAGATATATAATGAATTACAGCTATGTGACATTGATTAAGAGAGATTTAGGGGTTAGTAAGGATAATGGTAGGATAAATTCACAGATGAAAGTAGAATGTTCTTCATGGTAATGTCTAATTAGGTTGAACATATCTACAAACATAATTATTAACTCTTGTGCTCTTACAATTTGTTCTCATATAGTAAAATTGAAACTAATTTGAGAAAAGCCTTTCTTGTCCAATTAGATAATAGAAAGTGCAACATGCATACATTTGATGATATTCAGTTTTTAAACATAAAAGTCCCCTTTGGGTTTTAAACTGGCAGTTACTGACAAATGCTATTTTTATTGTTACTTTGAATTAATCTAGGCTAAAGCTATATGCTAAAAGGTATATTCTCTCCTGTGTTTCACTTCTATTTGAAAGGTTTACATGAACTTACAATTAGTATTCAAGATGCTTTCTATCCACAAAACCTTGCATTGAGGCAGATTACCAGCAGGCTCTTCACTGAGCACACTTGCTACATTTGTGGCAATCCTCTGGGGACTGCTGGTTCATTAAGGGCATCTGCTGTCAACAAAAGAGCTGCGGCCCATATGCAATGATGGTGCAGGAGGGATGGACCGTCACAGCCAGGTGGTCACCAGCAGGGTGTCACTTGATTCAATGGTCCCAGTAATGAAGCTGGGCCTGCATCCTGATCTCTTAACATTGATATTGTTGTTCATTTACATCTGACATTATCTCTGGCTCTAAGCTTAGAGTAGCCTGGTGTTAATGAGACCATTTTGACACAGACACCAGTTTGTAAAGTGACGGTTAGCGATCATTAAAATGAAACCCTATCGCATTTAGTGCTGGGCTGAGCGTCCATTAAGGCTTGTGGTGATATGAAGTTAGATTGCTAAATGTAGTGGGATATGGGCGTGAATGTTGTAGACACACTGCGCCATTATCCTACCTGTTAATTAAGTCACTGTGATTCTATATAATTCAGAGAAACATGCTGTGAAATGCCATGAAAACACATTAGTAATAGATTTTATAGCTGGTGCAAAGCAGCACAAATGCCAATGAACATTATAATCCCAAAAGCTATAGATTATTCCTTTAGGCTTTTTTCTTATTGTATTAAGAATGTTTGGACACTAAACGTGCAAATTTTATACAGGTAATCATATATACAGTACCACAGACATGCTGCACAGCTTCCTAATTGTGCTAATGGTCTGTTTTTAATTCCTCTGACTCTCCATATTGTCTATAAAATCGTGGAGGCCTTTGTTGGTGTCAGTGAGAGATAAAACAAGGGGTAGCCATTAGCAAGATTTACAGACGGATGCAAAATATTTTAAAAGCCTGTAAATTCCTGTGGAGTTTTCCAAAAGAGGATTAACCTATATTTAGAGGTGAAATTGTGAGACACTTCTTCATTTATAGTATTAGACATAGCATTACAATAAAACAATATAAACAGCCGTGTATAGGCAAATGACACAGATCTGTCCTAAAATGTAGGTCAAGGGATTTCTTTTTCAATTAAGGGGGTGCTGCACTCACATAGGAGGGCTACATCCAAACCTCCAGTTGAGTTATGTGGATTAAAATATCATTGGGGGTAGCGGGGGTGGGTGAGGGGGTGTCACTTTGTTGTGTGGAGATTGGTTTAAAGGCCTTGCAGGGTAACTATTAAAGAAGTGATTGATTCAAATAGTTTCTGAGCAGCGTTGTCATGGTGCATGTTTTTACCCCCTCTTTGTCCTGTCGCCTTTCTGGGTTGAGGGGGCATATACGGCCTCAGCTGCTGCTGGAACATCCCCTTTGTAGTCGCTCGTACCAATACTACAGCAAAGCAGTATTGGAACTTGTTTTTTTTATTTAGTTGCAGCATGAAAACATTAGGTGATTGTGTCATCTTCTGTTTTATACTCAGTGGATCAGGCTCTTGTTACTGTAGGTAAGTGGGCTTTATTGGCAGCTGGTGAGAAAGAAATAAACAGAGAAAGACAGCGCTTGGATTCGTCTCTTTCATGTGCTGTTACCATTTTAGGTCAAGTTTTGAAAGAGACATGCCTGACTTCATGTGTTTACTCTTGTTTTTCACATGAGATTTGAAGGAGCTCGACTGAGGGAGTCCTGGTGTATGTAAATCTTTAAGCGTACCTTAAAGGGCAGCTCTAGTGACTCAACCCTACTGGGGGTTGGCGTGGGTGTTTTTTCTCACTGTTCAGACATTACATCAGTGTCTCTTGCAACTCGGACTTTCTACCATCTGAATCACACTGTGGCTAACCTGGTTCATTGAAGTCGATGAGGGCAAAAAGTGTCATTGGGACTACGTAGTGCCGCTTACTCACTGCCACATAGCAATGATACACTCTTCTTCAAGTGAAACATGAAACCTCTATGGGCCAGTTGCTATACCGGTAGATTGTTTTGCTGTAAGGCGATTATGTTGTGTTTTCTATTCATCAAAGTTTTCTAGTGTATGTTTCCAGTGCCGACCTACATCTTAAGTGTTAAAGTAGTCCTCGACGGAGACTAAATGCGAGAAGACGAGTTTGAAAACAATACTCTGTACACTCCCACAACACATTTGTGACAGTGAAATGAAAACCCTTTAATTAGCAGTTGTATGCTGTTTCAGACCTCTGGTTTCTCAGCTGATCAGCTGACTTTACCTCTATAGTAAATACAATTGTGTCAGCCTGCTCGGTTTGCTGGATAACAACTGAGTCATTCTTAACAAGTGTTAAGTCGATAGCAAAAATGCCTTTGTGTTGGCATGTGTTCGCAACAGCGTATATTAGCTGGTTTCTTACTCCTCTATGATGGTAAATGGAATATCTTTGGGCTTTGAACTGTTAAATATGTCAACTTGGGTTGTGGAAAAACTATTTTCCATTTGTCACTATTTTATGACATTTTCAGATAAAACGATTAATCGATTAATAAAGAATATAATGAGCACACTTAATGGATGATGAACATTATTGTATTCAAGCATTCATGCAGACAACTCAGTTAATAATCCAGGAAGCTCTCCTCCAAGTTTTACTTCATTGTATTAAAAGTTACAGCTCAATTCAAATAAAAAGAACGACAGCAAAGTTCTGATTTAAAGATGATATTATTTATCATTGGTGATATTTGATAGTCAGGTATCTTCCACACAGAGAGCACATGTTTCTCCCCGTCGGACTCAAATTTGGCTCTTAGTTGCCATTGCGCTGTCGTGTGCTATGCCTGATTGTTTGGAGAGACTGATGAGTGGTGCAGTTGTAAGAGCTTTTTACAGTTGTTTGACCGGAATATGTGTCCTCTTCTTAACCTTTAATTTTTGGTCTGCAGTGCTTAAATGAAATGCAGCATTCACAATTCATGTTAAGTTCTTAAAGTATCGACGTTATATGGGGCAGTGGGGACAAAGGGACCTGCAGCAGCCAGGAAAATATAAGAATAATTTGTATTCATACATTCAAAAGCCTAAATATTTAAAAAGTATTCAGGTTTCAGTGGCTGAACATCCCTTTTTAAAATCCCACTAGATCTTAACTGCCTATTTATCTCTGCCTGCGTCCTCTTTCCGTCTCCTCTCATGCATGCATAACTGAACAAAGAAGTTGGGATTGTTCAGCTCCTTACCGAGCTACTGTGGCGTAGACAATCCACGAAACAAAAATAAATTCCTTTCATTATCTCTTCTATCCTCCTTTCTTCCCCCTACCCCGGTCACTGGACATAAAAAGTTCCTTCATGCACTTGGCAGAGCCGTCGGTGTTAAATTACCTGGGACCTGTGCCTCCCTCAGCATTCCACAGTAATTAAGAATATCTGCAGGGTCCACAGCAACCGTCCACGAGAAGAAAACAGAGGGCAAAGAGAGAAAAAAGGAAAAATGTGTATCTATTTCAGTATAGTGTGATGTCATCAAAGTGGGAGCTGCTGCTGCCTGCTGGTCTAGATTTTTTTTTGTTGTGAAGTAGAAAAGCTGGTGCGTATCGCTTCCCCTCCCCATTCCCTCGGTCACTGAAAGCAAAAACAGGAGAAAAGTGAGTGATTGTGTCAGGATGCAGAAGATGGCTTAGAAGTGAAGTCATATGGGCCATGCTGACATAAGGGGGAATTAGAAAGGGGGGAAAAAAAGGGTCATGTGTCCACCAATCAACATGTGCCGGAGCAGATCTGAGCACAAATGGAGTTGTGGCAGATGTTGTCTGAATAATGAGCGGGGGCGGGGCATGAAACCCTCTGCCAGGAGGGTGTCTGTCATTGCGAGGGAGCGATGAGAGAGAAAGGGCAGGCTTTTTTGTTTATGCAGGAGTACCAGCTCTCCTCAGAACTGCCCACAGTTTTTGGTAGAGCTTGCTGGATTTTTTTGTGGATATTTTCACTTTGCACTGAACATTTTCCTTTAGCTCGCATGGATGCTGTGAGGATTTCATGGAAAAGAAGCACTTTGGACCAGAGGAATAGTGATTAAGTTTTGGCAATGCACGGAGAAGAGCCTCAAGGAATATCTTTGGGATAGGTGACTGTATTGAGAGACTGGATTTTCATTTCTAATATGGAGTATGAAGCTGCTATACAGTCCTAGCATTTGTTTGGGATTTTTTTATATTGTGTGGCATATTTGTATTTCTAAAGCCTTTATTTTTTCAAATCTAGATCAACTTAATTTTGTCCATAATCTTTAAAAGAAAAGCACCTGTAGATTTGATTTTGTAAAATAAGTGGAAACATTTAGTATTTATTTGTTAACTTCTCATTTAAGAGAGGAGAAAAAAATATTGTTTTGCACACAGTTGCTTCTCATGTAAATTGGTCACATTGTGCTCCTTTTTAAATGACTCAGTGTGCACTAAAGCAACATATACCTCAAAGGATTTCACTACATCCTTAATCTTTTCTTTGTAGTCAGTAGTGACAACTGTTTTAGCATGGGCAAACCGCTGAGCAGACCAGATTGCCTCAGACAAAACCCTTCCTGTGTGGGGAAGGGGGAGGAGGAGGACCTGAACATTGATGACTGCTATGTGCCCCAGAGGTCCATTTATGACACCGTCCGGCTCAACGAGCAGATAGACTCGGGCTCTAAAGGCAGCCTTTCCTCCCGGCACTTCACAGGCACCCTACCTTACACTCACCGCACGTTAGACCTCAGCAGCCTGTGTGGAAATGGAGCTCTCTCTGCTTCCAGTTCATTTGAGCTCCAGACCTGCAAACCTGCCATGCTGGACGAGCGTGTGGTCTTTGATGGACTTAAACTCAATGGGCACATAATCAGGGCGACTGATACAGTGCTGCCTAAGTCACGTCTCCAGGGAGGAGAGAAGAAGGACCATCCACATCATCGACGGTCATGGCGGACTTTTGCCCCCACTAATTTGGCTGAGTATGCAAGCCGCAGTGGAACCTTGTGCTCTGGGAGTGCTGAGAGGCCGGGGTTGAACAATGGCAGGAGAGGGCAGAGTATGACCAGCTCTCTGACATCTGAGGAGGACTCAGGTCTGTACAGCCCTACTGTGGAGAGGGAGCGACATGCTCTTAGATCCCTCAAAAGAGCAGGCCCTGGTACAAGGAGCCTCTCGTCTTCTGAGGCAATGCATATGTCCGGGGACCTGAGAATTGGGCAATCGCTCAGCTCAGGGCAGGAGGAGTTCCCTTTCTCACCTACAAGAGACAACCGGTCTCTTTACCACAGTAGCAGCTTGGTCCAGGAGCCGCGACTAACAGAATCTGGTGAAAAGGATACCCTCAGCAATGGAGAATACAAATACTCCACAGGGAGGTTATCCTTAGGGTCAGCCTCCAGGACTCAAAACGAAAGCTCTGGTTGGCGTTCCAGGACTTTAACAGACTACGATGAGCTATCCACTGCTGAGCTGTTAGAGGATGTGTCATCTCAGGACGACTGTGAGTTGGTTAGTGTGGTGGTGACACAGCCTGAGAGACACGGAAACTCTGTAACTCTACCCATAGAGAGCCGCCAGCCAACAAAACCATGTACTGTGCAACACGGAGCGTCCAAATACAACATGGAGGAGCTGGAGGAGTTTCTGCAATCAGTGGAGGCCTGTCTGCCTAAAAGTTTACAGACATTCCAGCACACAGGAGAGCACGAGATAGAGGCCTTACTGAATGCCATTGCTGCATGTCCTGAAATGGACCCTATGGGTTATTTCTCCCCACAGGTGCCCAAAAATATCCTCTTCCTTCAATTCAATGAGTTTTGCTCATTAGCTGGTCCAGCACGTTTCACTAAATGATACGCCTCTTTAGATGAGTTTTGCCTGGCTGCTGGCTTGGTGTTTTTCTTACATATCTGATTACATGATGAGTGAAATAGGTTTTGCTCACTAGTTCAGCCTTGAAGTCTGGCTTTGTGATTGTGCACAGCTGTGCTTTAATTGTTAGCTCTGCTTTTCTAGAAGCTGCTGAGAGTTGTTTATGTCACCTGGATTTTTAACACTAAACCTGAGGTGATGTCGTGGCAATCATGTCTCTGGATTGGGATACCTTTCTGGCATGATCTTGGACTTTTTTCTATAAAATCTAGAGTCGTCCAATTTTATGTATTGTAATTGTTGCCTTTCTGTTATGTTTCAGAGAACAGATTTGTGTAAAGCTCACTAACACAAAAGGATTTTTAGATGACATAGAAGACATGACAGGGAGCAATATTGTAATTACACTCACTGTGAAAGGGAAATAGTTCAGAATGAATCAAATACTTAATTTGGTCTAGTTCCAAAACATCTAATAAATCCAAGGCATCAATGAAATCTCTGGTCTTTACAATTGGAACAGTAATCCAGTAAGTTTAATGAACCTCCAAATAAGACTGATGACATTGTAATTTGAGCACTTCTAAAATATTTATTCTGATTGGCTCCATTTGTCTTTAGGCTTTCCAGAAAGAGGCCATTGATCCATTGCAGACGCAGTTTCAAGACATCAACTCCCTCGGCCAGGGCCTGATCCAAACCGCTGCCAAAGGCACCAGCACCAAGAAGCTTGACGATGACCTGGAGGAAGTCAACACAAAGTGGAATACCCTCAATAAAAAGGTTATTTGTTTTGTACTACCGGTCTGACTGGTTGATCTTTGTTTTTGAATTGTGGTCATTGATGAAAATATAAAGGAAGATTGGCAGTGTAATGAGTCAAGCGTTCTTAGTATTTGTTATAGTCTTATCCTTTGATATGTTACTGGGCGCAGTTTAAGTTGACAGGTGACATCTGTATTTACCATGTGGTCTGCAGATTGCTGAGCGTTCAGCCCAGCTGCACGAAGCCCTGTTGCATTGTGGGAGGTTCCAGGATGCTCTGGAGTCACTGCTCAGCTGGTTGACTGACACAGAGGAGCTTGTGGCCAATCAAAAGCCTCCATCTGCAGAGTTCAAAGTCGTCAAGGCACAGATACAAGAGCAGAAAGTAAGCCAGTATCACGTGGTACAAAAACATAAATGCATAAAAACACAGATATAAATAACACCACCAGTTCTATTTTAATTTTCCACTTCAACACCAGAAAATCAATGCAACATTATGCCATTCATCTTATTTAACTGATATCCATTGTGAAACATGAGTGTGGTACACAAAGCTTTTAGTTTAATGGACACTTAATTTGTGCCTATGTTAGATTTACTATTTTTCACCACCAAGCAATGCTTGCAGTTAGAGCATGTTAAGGCGCCCAATAACTCTCCTCCTTTGTTTGCCTTTGACAGCTCTTACAGAGACTGCTGGATGACCGAAAGCCAACAGTGGAGCTGATAAAAAAAGAGGGAGGGAAGGTTGCAGAACTGGCAGAATCTGTGGATAAGGAGAAGGTTGCAAAAGAGATCCAGTGCCTGGGGAAGAGGTGGGACACTCTGCTCAAGAAGGCAGAAAACAGGTCTGTATAAACACCTGCCCACCCGATGTTAAACCTCCCTCAAAATGCAATGCTTCAGTATGCTTCAGAATTCAGTGTTGCTAATGAAAAGTTTTCCTAAGATTTAAAGCATTTTTTCCCCCCTAATTGAATTTGGGATTTTGCCTAGATTCAGATCTGGGAATATTCAAAACTTATTAAGAATGTCAGACTCCTAAATTCACCTTTATTTTTATTCCACTGAAGCTTAAAGGAATAGTTCAGCAATTGAAAATGCAATTATTGGCTTTCTTGCCAAGAATTAGATGGGAAGATTGATACCACTCTAATGTTTGTACGGTAAATATGAAGCTAGCCGGTTAGCTTAGCTTAGCACAAAGACTGGAAACAGGGAAAACGCTTGCCTGGATTTATCCAAAGGTAACAATATCCGTGTACCAGCACCAGCACAAGACCTAACATGCTAATTGATGAGATTTAGAGGTGCTAGTACTAATTTTTTACCTTTTCTATTAGCTCAAGTTCAAAATAGGGCTGTTTCTCAATAACACATATTTTATAGGTTTGGTTGAAATAAACTTGCCTGTCACTCTGTCTATTACTGTGCATTGCTCCTAATCCACTGCTGTTATTATCTGCATAAATGTGTCAGGCACAAGCAGCTAGAGAGCATCTTAGTGGTCACTCAGCAGTTCCACGAGACCCTGGAGCCCCTGAGCGAGTGGCTCGCAGCTACAGAGAAACACCTAGCCAACTCCGAACCCATTGGCACTGAGACGTCTAAGCTGGAAGATCAGATCTCTCAGCACAAGGTAATATCCATCATCTTACATCATAACATATGTTTTTGGATGTTTTTATGACACAATCAGTTATGTTCAGCTGAATTTAGTTTCATTCATTTTGCTCGTTACTTTAAGTTTGTGCTTTTAATTTTTTCCCATTATGTTTCTCATTCAATTTCTGTTTCATATTTTGTGTGTGTGTGTGTGTGTGTGTGTGTGTTTTCTGTTTGTGTCATATCTCCTTGGTTTGTTTCCCACATCCTGTGGTCAGGCCTTAGAGGAGGAGATTATGAATCACAGTAAAGACCTGTTTCAGGCCGTCAGTCTGGGTCAGATGCTCAGAACTGTGAGCTCAGTGGACGATAAGGAGTTTGTTCAGTCCAAACTGGACGCCACCCAGGCCAGTTACATAGAGCTCCAGGAGCGATGCAGGAGGAAAGCCGAGATGCTGCAGCAAGCTCTGGCAAATGCCCAGCTGTTTGGAGAGGACGAAGTGGCCCTCATGAACTGGCTCAATGAGGTGCACACGAGGCTGAGTGAAGTGTCCGTGGAGGACTACAAAATAGATGTTCTTGAAAAGCAGCTGGCAGAACAACGGGTATACACTTCTCCTCGGGCCAAGCATTATGTTGTCCTTTCATTTAAGTTGCATCAATCATGTTTCATTTGATTGTAGTGATTTGTGTGTCGTGCATTGTTTACAGTGGAAAGTTTCTTGTCACTCTCGATGACTTTCTAAGGTTGTGTTTTGCTTTTAGGCTCTACAAAGTGATATTGAGTTGAGGAAGAAGAATGTTGACCAAGCCATCTCTAATGGGATGGAGCTTCTCAAGCAAACAACAGGCACGTCATGACTTTATGACTTTCCTATCACAGTTCATACAGTTGAATCTCAGCAAACAATTCTGTCTATGTAATACACATCATAAGGTTTCTCACCTTATTTAGGGAGCAGTTCAACAGTAGGCAGTCTTTTTCAGTATCGTAGATTTTTTAAATTTGTTGAAATCTAATTTTCAGAAAACACTGGCAGTTTCCCATCTGCCAACTTATTTAAAGAAATAGTTTGACATTTTCGGAAATGCAGTTATTCACTTTCTTGCTGAGAGGTAGATGAGGAGGTACCACCAGCAGTTTTCTCGTCAGACAAGACCAGAAACCAGAGAAGACGAGGAAGTTACCTTACCTGGCCTAGAAATCTGTAACCCATGTAAAACCACAGTGTGTCATTTTTTTCACTTTGTTTTTTGTATGGAATAAACAAACTAGATATAACATGTAAATTAGTGAGCTTTAGAGGTGCTGGTAGACATATTTTGTTACCTTCGAACAGAGCCAGGCTAGCTACTTCTCCTGTTTCCAGCCTTTGTGCAAAGCTAAGCTAACCCGCCGCTGGCTTCAGCATATATTTACCATTCAGACATGAGAGTGGAATCAATCTTCTCGTCTGCAGAGAGCAAGAAAGTGAATAAGCGTATTTTCCAAAATTCCACGCTATTCCTTTAATTGTCAGGGGGTTCATAATTGGTTGCAAAGGCATATTTTGGCATGTTCCATGTACCTGTGGCACTGAAATGTGTGGCCTCGCACGCCATTTTGTCTTTAAAACGTCTCACATCACTGACAGAAGTTGTGCAAGATGCTGCTTACATAATACTTGCTCCTGCTCTCCGTGTTCAGCCAAGCTAGCAGCATACTGTACTTTCCTATGCTGCAGCAGAAATACAAAAGTCCTTGAATTAATGTATAATAATTTACTCTCTATTTGTAGGTGATGAGGTGGTTGTTATCCAAGGCAAACTGGACGGAATAAAAACAAAGTACGCTGAGATCAGCTCCATGAGTGAGAACGTTCTGAAGACATTGGAACGGGTTTTGAGTCTCTCCTCTAAGCTGCAGCATACCCATGAGGACCTGAGCTCCTGGCTTGAGAAAATAGAGGCTGAGACCTGCACTTTTGCTGATCTGGAGCCAGTGGGCGAGCAGCTCCTTCATGCACAAAGCAGGCAGAAGGTAAGAGTTTGCCCCTAAACAAATAAATACTAAATGTAATCTCTAACATAAAACACCTCCAACACTCAGTGAGCTGCTTTACAAAAAAACACATCTGTGCATTCAATAAGCTTAAAATGGTGTTTTGTGTAATCTTGCCCAGGCCTTGTTAAAGGAGACCAAAGACCAAAAACCCTCGATGGACAAGCTGAATGAGCTGAGCAGTTCTCTCCTGGATCTGATCCCCTGGCACACTCGTGAGGGTCTGGACAAGCTGGTGACGGAGGATAATGAGCGGTACAGAGCCGTCTGCGACACCATCACCCAGCAGGTCGACCAGATCAACGCTGATATACTCAAGTCACAGCAGGTAACCCAGAGAAATTGATAAACAGCTTTTTCTCATTTGACTTTTCTCTCTGTTTTTTTTTGTTTAATTGTGCCTATTGTCTAATTAGGAGTTGAAACGTTTGCAGCAATGCTAAATGATTTATGTCTGTTTCCAGTTTGAGCAGGCTGCAGACACCGAGCTCTCTTGGCTGACCGAAGCTGAGAGGAAGTTGCTGTCGATGGGTGAGATCAGGCTGGAGCAGGACCAAACCACAGCCCAGCTCCAAGCACAGAAGGTTAGCCTGTCATACTGTGTGTGTGTGTGTATGGATAGACACAGGCCTCCATTTCCAAGTACAGTAAACACAGCGGTTTCTTTTGTAACATCCAGCCAAACTCACTCTACCGGTTTTCCAGATCTTCTCCATGGACATCATGAGGCACAAAGATTCTGTGGATGATATTGTGAAAACAGGAAAGACCATCATGAACAGCAAAAACCCAGAGGAGAAAGAAATCTTGAAGGTGAAAAGAATTTATTTCCAATTTGAACCAAGTAATTATTCATTAAGAATATGCACATAAGTTAAAGGATCTTCTTGGTTTTCAATCAGGCCAAGACCCAGACTCTCTTGGAGAAGTACGGTATCGTCAGTCAGCTGAATTCAGAGCGCAGTCTGCAGCTGGAGCGAGCCCAGTCTCTGGCCGGCCAGTTCTGGGAGACCTATGAGGAGATGTGGCCGTGGCTTCAGGAAACCTTGAGCACCTTCAGCCAGCTGCCTCCACCTGCCATTGAGTACGACACGCTCAGGCAGCAGCAAGAGGAACTCAGGGTGAGAAGCCAACAGAAGCAGGAGTTTTCAGTACAGCACTTTTATTCAAGCGTTGAAAAAATTAATATGTCATATCCTCAACAGCAAATGCGAGAGCTGATTGCCGAGCACAAGCCCCACATTGACAAGATGAATAAGACCGGGCCTCAGTTACTTGAACTCAGCCCAGTGGAGGGAGTGCCCATCAGAGAGAAGTACACAGCTACAGACCAACTTTACACCAAACTCAAGGCTGATGTCAAGCAGAGAGCTGCTACTCTGGATGAGGCCATCTCCAAATCCACCCAGGTGAGGAGCTGTTGTTCATAAATATATATATATATATATATATATATATATATTCATTATAAAGTTTAAAGGCTGCTTCATGACAGTGTTTGCATGGATGGATGGGCCCGTCCATCCATGATAACATTTTAAAGAAATTCCATTTTTAAATGTTGACAACCTGCAATTAGGCTAAAATTGTCTGATGTAATAAAATAGATTATTATAACATGGGGTTCAAATAAAGATCACAAGTAGCTATAACATAGTGGTGGTTTTACATGATGACCATGTTTTACCATTTAAAACTTTATGAATCCCGATTATTTTGTATAAGGGCTGCAACAAATGATTATTTTTATTTTTGATGAATCTCATTCATTCATTACCAATAATTTTCAATTAATTGTTTAGTCTATGAAATGTCAGAAAATAGGGAAAAATGTCCATCACAATTTTCCAGAGCCCAAGTTGACATCTTCAAATGTCTTGTTTTGTCAATCCAAGACATTATTTATAACAATATAAACCAAAAATAGCAAATCCTCATATTTGAGAAGCTGAGAAACAGAGATTTTTTTTGGCATTTTTGCTTGAACATTAATTTAAATAATTAATTAAATATCAAAATAGTAAAATAATTTTCATACAGGCATTTATTTGAAAAATAAGAGAAGAGTTTCTTGTTATAAATACAGTGTGGAGAGACAAACATTTCCCCAGCTTTCTTTTAGCTTTTAGTGATATTACTACAGTATATACAATATAAATCCAAACTGAAGTGTTTCCTTTCCTTGTTCCCCACCAGTTCCATGATAAAATTGACCCGATGCTGGAATCCCTGGAACGGATCGCTGAACGCCTGCGCCAGCCTCCATCCATCTCAGTGGAGGTGGACAAGATCAAGGAGCAAATTACCGAAAATAAGGCTGTCTCTGTGGATTTGGAGAAACTGCAGCCCTCTTATGAGACACTGAGGCAGCGAGGCGAGGAGATGATCGCACGATCGGAAGGAGCAGACAAGGACATATCTGCCAAAGGTATGGTATATATCATCTTATTTGTTTAATTTGATTTTATTCCCATTCTGTTTTCTTTAATTGAATCCAGTTAGAAGGGTTATACCATAGTAGGGTATAATTAAAGTCCAATAAGACAAATTGCATAATAAAAGGTGAACAGTAGGAAAAATATCAGAGGCATACTAAACACAATCACTGGCCAAACCTTTCATTCTTCCCCTATCAAAACATGTGTAATCATTCTTTAAATCCTTGGCTTAAGGTCTCAGTTTGAGTTTTTGTTCAGTGGATTACAAAAGCTTTCCTCCAGGTGTGGCTTTAATGGGAATGCCATTCTTTTTTTCAAAGTAAGAGACAGAGACCAAACAGTTTCTCATTAAACCTGTGAAAGTGCGAGATGTGTTCCCCAGCACACACAGCTGAGGAACACATGGTGATGTGTGTGGTTTGTATTCCATATTTAATGTTGTTAATTGATTTACTGTATTTTCGTTGTTTTTGTCACTTGTGTTTTTTTCCCCTCCAAGCTGTACAAGACAAACTGGACCAGATGGTGTTCCTCTGGAGTGACATCCAGGCCTTGCTGGAGGAGCGTGAGGCGAAGCTGCTGGATGTCATGGACCTGGCAGACAAGTTCTGGTGCGACCACTGCGCGCTCATCGTCACCATCAAAGACAGCCAGGACCTTCTGAGAGAGCTGGAGGAACCCGGAGTCGATCCTTCAGTCGTCAAACAGCAGCAGGAGTTTGTGGAGGTCAGATAGAAGATTAAATGATCTTCCAGTGGGTAATTAAGAGTGATGGAACATTTATTTGTTTTAAAACTGGCTTTTTATTCCTACAGGGATTTAAGGAGGAGATCGATGGACTGCAGGAAGAGCTTGATGTGGTTCAAAACCAGGGAGCAGAGCTTATGACTGCCTGTGGGGAACCCGATAAACCTGTGATAAAGAAAAGTATTGATGAGGTAATAGATAACAGTCAAAACCATCTTTACACAGATATTTTTAATTCTTCACTGGCTAATAGTTCCATGAGAGTGTCCGTGCTGTTTTCCTTGCCTGCATATTTGTTGTGTTGAAGTACTCGTGTCATTCTTCCAGGTGAATTCGGCGTGGGAAAATCTCAATAAGACTTGGAAGGAGAGAGTAGAGAGACTGGAAGAAGCCATGCAGGCTGCAGTGCAGTTTCAGGATGGCCTGCAGGTACTTTGATCACTACTTCATTATATGTTTTCAAGTCTCGTTTTTTCGCTTACTTTGCGGTGAAGTTCTTCCTAAACTTACCCCAGATCCTAATGTTACTCATACAACCGATTTTTTCATTACTGTTATTTTTCATTTGTCTTTATTCAATTCAATTCAGATTTTATTTGGATAGCACCATCTCATACAAAAGCAGTCCAAAGTGCTTTACATGAAAACGTAACTTCATTTAATGCATGACTAAAAGGAAGGTCTTTAGCTATTTATTTTTATTGTATAACTAAAATCTACTTGTTCATCGAGACATATACATGCGTTTGAAAGTTAAACACACGCAGTGAACCAGACAGTTTTCAAGGCCTTCAGGCGAAACCACAGATTACAGTTCTCTTTTATTGCTCTTGATTGAAGTGATACAAGATTTTATGAGACCTATTAATTTTGAAACAATAAACACCAACCACAGTGCCTCACTATATTTGGCTCAAACTTTGACTCATGTATATAAATGTTCCTCTGAGATCTTTTAATGGTGGGAAAGGAAGAGTCTTCTACACGGCTGTTTTAATTTTTACTAACTTTAAGGATCCAATTGACATAATACAGACGATACTATTTAAGTTCAGGGCTTGTTTTTCATTTTTATTGTGTTTGTTTACCTAATTTGTCAACCCTACAGATTTACTACAGACGATTTAGTGCACAACATGACACTGAATGTGAAACATGACTCCCTGTGCACTAAGCTTTGTTTTCTCTCAGTAACAATGGCTTCCCACCTTGTACGCAGGGTATGTTTGACTGGGTGGATATTCTGGAGAGCAAACTGGATTCAATGTCACCTGTAGGCACAGACCTGGAAACTGTCAAGCAGCAGATTGTAGAGCTCAAGGTACAGTCTGCTATTTGTGTTATGTGCAACAGCAGAATATTCTTATATGCTGAAAACATGATAATTCACTTCTGCACTGGTTTATTAATTTACTTCTTTAGCTTTTCTGCAGTATTCACTGTAACAGAAGCTCTGTCATATACCAGCTGTGTTTATGTTGAGTGCTTGATTCATAACCTGCCCCAGTTGGCCTGTTTTGCACAGGTACAAACGTTCTATAAAAAGCTTCATAAAGTAGTCACGTTGTCTTTGATGTACAATAAGACAAATCTTGTGCTGAAAAAGGCATAGCTAGAAGGGTCAGATGTATTGTCCATTAAGCTTTGTACTTCTGTTGACTGATTGTGTGTACCACTGTATGTGCTGGCGTTTCAGGAGTTCAAAGGAGAGGCGTACCAGCTGCAGATCGAGATGGAGCGCCTCAACCACCAGGCAGGCCTCCTTCTGAAGAAAGTGACGGAGGATGCCGATCGCTGCGCCATCAAAGAGCCAATGTCTGAGCTCAAGATGCTCTGGGAAAACCTGGATGAGAAGATCATCAGCCGACAGGTCAGAAAAGGGAAATGTTTAGAGAAGCTTCATTCCAAAATTAAAAGTTATATAGCAAAATGAAATATCATGATTTGAAAATACTGATATCTAGACGTAAAAAGAAATATTGGTTAATGGATACTCAGCAGTTTGGTTCAATGTGACCATATGCTGTTTAAATACAGTATGTAATGACTCTCTATAAAACATATTTGGAATTTACCTCTACAGCTCCTTATGGACTAGAAAACAGACTCAGCAGTGTATCAAACATGCCGTGGAATCTGTTGTGTTGTATGCGTGTCAAGTGCTTACCCTCGCTGCAATATCTAATGGTTTAATCTATCATTAATCAAGCACAAACTGGAGGGAGGCCTCCTGGCACTGGGCCAGTTCCAGCACGCACTGGACGAGCTGCTGGCCTGGATGAGCCACACCGAGGAGCTGCTCAATGAGCAGAGGAAGGCCGGAGGAGACCCCAAAGCCATCGAGATAGAGCTCGCCAAGCATCACGTACGACAAAAGTTGTTTGGGTTTTTTTCCCCCGTGCAAATTCCAATAAATTGCAGTAGTCAAAGGTACCTTTATATGACCATGGGATTAGCAAAGGAGCATCAGTAGTAGAGGAAATTTGTGCTGCTGACCACACTTAACATTTCATGTAATCCATGGGAATAGAACAAGGAGGCATTAGATTTATCATCCTTCCATATTCCATCCACCCAACATCGTGCCAGTTCTGGCTCCTTTATCTCTACAGGTTCTCCAAAATGATGTGTTGGCTCATAAGGCGACAGTTGAGACAGTCAACAAGGCCGGTAATGATCTGGTGGAGTCCAGCGCAGGAGAGGAAGCTTCTAGTCTACAGAGCAAACTGGAGACCCTGAACCAGCGATGGAAAGCCATCCTGGAGCAGACGGCGCAGAGGAAGCAACAACTGGAGAGTGCTCTGCTTCAGGTATAAACATTTGATTCATCAAAACTTAACAGGCCTAGGCCTTATTTGTGTTTTTTCATTGTTTATTAAGCTGTGATTGATTCTTTTCTCCCAGGGGAGCAAGTATGTTATGTCAAAGTCATGAATTGTTTTCGGAGGAGTGATTCCTATCCCACATTTCCGGCTTTTTAATTTATGCTGCTGAATACCGCAGACAGCCAGTTTTGGTAGCTAAATGAATCCAAGGAATTAATTACTCACATATCCTCCTCTCTGAGCCATAGGTTGCTAACAATGAGTGTGGGTGACACCTTTTGTCCTGACTCAGGTTGTATTGTGTTGTAGGCCCAAGGTTTCCATGGTGAGATAGAAGATATGCAGCAATGGCTGAAAGACACAGAACGTCAGCTGTTGGCATCAAAGGCTGTAGGAGGCTTACCAGACACGGCCCGGGAGCAGCTTAACGCCCATCTGGTATGTGTTTAACAATATGAAAGGCCACATACAGATGGCAGGCTTGTAAGGAGACGACTATGTCTTTTCTGTGTTTTATCTGAAGTGTGAAAATTAAGTGACACTGCAAAATACACTACTCGCATCCCCCCTGCAGAAGATGACAAAAAGCCTATAAAGTGTTTCAAATTGATTCAGCCGTGTTAGACTATAATGAATTTAGGAATGTTTTCCTTCTTTGTTTTCCTTTTCTCTAATGGAGAAACTCAAGACACTTTCACAACAAACTACCTCAAAAGAAACGTCAGTAGTGACATTACTTAAAAGAAATAACTTTGATCAGATTACTGTTTAAATGTTGGTGGGAACATGCCTCTGAGAGTCCCAGCATGCCTCACTATGCTCATTCTTTCACCATTTTTGGACGAGATTTGGACTTGCATATGAATAAAGTGCACTGACAAACTCATCACATACATACACTTCAGACACTGCAGACTCTCACATTGTCATCCCAAATTAAAGCAGAGCTGTAATTTAGTTTGTTTGACAAAAGCATCACTCTCCTCGTGTCATTGTGTCTGTTTTCTTGCAGGAGTTGTGTTCTGCCTTGGAGGTGAAGGAGGAGCTCTATCAGGAGCTGATGAACAAGGGTCACCAGCTGCTCGCCGTGACGCCCGAGGGTCCAGACAGCAACACAGAGCAGGACCTCGCCAATTTGAAGGAGAAATGGGAAGCCGTGCAGGGGAAGGTCGCTGAAAGAAAGGTATGGACTTGGTTGTACTGCTCTTAGCTTAGTGATTCACAACTTCAGCTTTAGGTCCCAGTGAGGGATCACTGACATACACTTGAGCCGTGACTGTGTATTTGTAAGCCTCTAATCCCGGTGCCGATAATGAATGGTGTAAGTACAGAGTGCTGGCAAGGACACACAGGATGTGGTTACACTGTAGATCACAGCGGGCGAGTTGCTGTCTGAGTCAGCGTGGAACAACAGTGCTCTCATATGTTGCCATAGCAAACAGTTAACAAGTGCATAAAATAAATAATAGAGCTAAACTAATATTTCAGCCAAAATAAAGACTCATCAGCCACTATGTTATATTTTCGTTACTCATTTGGAACAACACTTTCTCACTTTTGTGGCTACAGCAAATAAACATTTACATGCCAAAAAGATAAATCATCTCTCCCTTACCACTCTCACTCCCGATATGGAGCTCCTCATTCTGGCTGCTTGAGAGTTTGCTTTTGCTTCCTATTTACTTTGGTCCTGTTCCCAGGAATTCAAAGCCTGGTAAATCTTGCTCCGCAGCAATGTGACACTCCTCTAGTGTCCTCTTTTTCAAGCAAGAACAGAGTATTCTGATAATAAAATAAGTGCTGACTGTTAAACTACAATTCCATATTTAGCATGACTCTCAACATGACCCGCAATATATGACAGAAACACATTATAACTCTCATCAGGTTTGTAATGTCATTAACGCGGCATTTACGGTCATTTGATGAGCCTGTGCCAGTGGCCTCGGCTGTAGCAAATGGTTGTTGTCCAGCAATGGAGTCAGTGTGGATGTTTCTCTCATTCAATTAAAAGCTCATAATTCCCATTCTGCCTCGCCGTCAGCCCCTCCGGAGATGTTAACTTCCTGTTGATGTTAACTAGAGGTCATGTCTGGCACAACTGAAGTGTTGTAGCAACCAAATGGTTTGTTTTCAGCATCGTATAGTGTGGTACAGATTATCATAAAGATAACAGGAGTATTTCCTTCCCTGTGCGTGGAGCCTGATGATGGTGTGTTGCGTCTACAGGTGAAACTAGAAGAGGCCTTGACGCTGGCCACGGATTTCCACAACTCCCTGCAGGACTTCATCAACTGGCTAACCCAAGCAGAGCAGACGCTGAACATAGTTTCCTCTGCCTCCCTCATACTGGAGACCATCATGTTTCAGATTGATGAGCATAAGGTAATGTTTGTACAGAGAGGAGGGTTACACGGCCTCTGAAGCAAAGGTTTCTCCTGATAGTGGAGGCTTTTTAATGCAATTCCATGCTTTTATCCAGCTTCTATGATAATGTGTAATTACTTTAACCAGTGAAAAATTATAAATTACATTAGTATCATATACAAAATAGCACTTTATCTTTACTAATTCGCCATTTGGCTTTGCCATCAAGCCAACAATGACTTAATGACCCCTCCTGTTTCGTCATTCAGAGCAAAGCTCATTAGCACATAAATCACATGAATGACGTTACCTCCGCTGTCAACTGAAAAGCCTGAACTCCCTCTTGATATCGTAACACCTGACCTAAACCTCTCTCCTCTCTGCGCCGTGCTGTGTTTGTGCAGATGTTTGTGACAGAGGTGAACTCACACAGGGACCACATCATTGAACTGGACAAGACAGGAACACATTTGAAGTACTTCAGCCAGAAACAGGATGTGGTCCTGATCAAGAACCTGCTGCTCAGCGTGCAGGGCCGCTGGGAGAAGCTGGTGCAGCGGTCTGTTGAGCGAGGTCGTCTGCTGGATGACGCCAGGAAGAGGGCGAAACAGGTACTGTTGTGTGCATATTTATACTGGGTTTCAAATAGGCATTATTTCACTGCTGTTAGGACTTTTTATTATCATTGGAAAGCTCTGGAAATAGTATATGAAGCCTGTTTCATATTCTGCCTGCAGCTTATTATAGCATTTTCATTAGAGGTGGCCCTTTTCGGTTCCTTCGGCCTGAAAACCTAATCATCTGAACATTTAACAGGACTCTTGAATAAATCAAGTGAAATCATACCTTTTTCACAATGCTTTGCACTGTGTTTGTTCCTTTATCCTTCATTAGTTCCATGAAACTTGGAATAAACTGATGGAGTGGTTGGACGAATCTGAGAAGACTCTGGACTCAGAGGTGGAAATTGCCAATGATCCAGGCAAAATCAAGATGCAGCTGGCGCAGCACAAGGTGACTGAGCATCGTCTTATCATGGTGTACTGGGAGAAGAATGAAAGCTGAAATAACCAGGGACCTTTGACAGCACCTACAGCAGAGTTTCATTCATTTAACAAAAACTTTAACAAAGTTAGAATTATGAGACAGCTGTTTAATGCCTGTTTCACAAGGACTCACAACACTAGAAGGCTCCCTTTCAAAACCAGTTTCGTTTTCATTCATTCACTGAAAGCTGTTTAATGCACCATGTTTAATGTGTAATGCCTGGGAGTTGGATGCAGACAATTCCATCAGTGAAAGCTATTTATGGGAATTACAGTATCAACAGAATGCATTAGTCATGCATTTGCTTGCATTACAGACTACCCAGTCCCCTCTTGAAGTCTCTGCAGTGTTATGTGGGGATGTTGTACTAATCCTATCATAATCCCAGGATGGACCAAATGTATTAGGGGTGACCTTGCTTTTGGATACTTTTAATCTCTGTGGAGCAGTGGCTCTTGAGTTTTGACCCCTTTCTTTGTTTCCCACACAGAACACTGTCTTCTTAATCACAAAACACACACACACACACAGATTAGGATACTGTCTGACATGCCAACAGTAGCAGGTAGAAAATCCTCTGAGAAGGTCCACTAAAACCCTGCACATTTTAAGACAGAGAATTAAAGCAATCCACTGAAGCTGACTGTTGTCAGCTTGTTCAGTTTCGAAATGCAGTACAATTACTTTGTTGGTTGGACGATGGACTTTTTGATGACTATGTTTCTCATCCACAGGAGTTCCAAAAAGCTCTGGGCAGCAAACACTCAGTGTATGACACCACCTCTCGAACAGGGCGGGCCCTGAAGGATAAGACCTCCCTTCAGGATGATAACCAGAAGCTGGACGACATGCTGAGTGAACTGAGAGACAAATGGGACACTGTTTGTGGCAAGTCAATAGAAAGGTAAGGATACATCCTTCCACATTTGTTACTGCATTTTGCCCCATCAGCTACTAGTCCGACTATTTGCAGTACTTCTAAGGACCTCTTCATTCACTGTTAATGATTTGTGCTCTCCTGCAGACAAAACAAGCTCGAGGAGGCGCTGTTGTTCTCCGGCCAGTTTACAGACGCTCTGCAGGCTCTCATCGACTGGCTGTACAGAGTGGAACCTCAGTTGGCTGAGGACCAGCCCGTACATGGAGACATAGACCTGGTCCTCAACCTGATAGACAACCACAAGGTAGAAAAAAACACCAGACCGCACTGCAGCATGACCCAAAGCTCCAAGAATGTCCCACTTTGTTGATCTGTTAGCTGAACGTTGGTCCTCAAAAACGTCTTTAGAGGCAGCATCGAAACCTAACTTCAAAAACAAGCCCTTTCCTTTCATCATTGATTGTCTCTTATCACAATAGGAGACAAAGGACACTTAAAGCACACCAAGGTTGGACTATAAAAGGGCAGCATTTTAGTACCTTTCCATTGAGAGTTTCTGTTCTTTGAAGTTTTCTATCTGGAAAACTGAAGCTCTTATGTTTGCTTATTTCCAATGTGCTACATCAGCAACAGAAGTCATTCTTGTTTTTGTTGCACCAACAGCTGTGACTGTCGAAGTTGAATGTATTTTGGAATCCACAAGTAAAAGTTCCCTTTGTATTTTTTGATTGAAATAATAAATGGCAGAAATATGCTTGAATAACACAAATCTTTGTAACTTAGTTAATTACCAAATCTGACACACATCAGATACCGTGACGACCTGAAAACAAAGCAAATCTTTTTTACTGCCTGTTGTCATAAGTAACTATGAAATAGCTGACATTGCTTTCTAATTGAATTTTTAAGTTATTTTCAAAGCAGCTGGATAACTTCTGATGTCATACAGGAACATATGTCAGTGGGTTCATGTTGTTTGACCATGTCCTTCGCTGATCGGTCACTGCAGGTTTTCCAGAAGGAGCTGGGAAAGAGGACAGTAAGCGTTCAGGCCCTCAAACGTTCAGCCAAAGAGCTGATTGAGAGCAGCCATGATGACTCGTCCTGGGTCAAAGTCCAGATGCAGGAGCTGAGCACTCGCTGGGAGACGGTGTGCAACCTCTCAGTGTCCAAACAGGCCCGGCTGGAGCAGGCCCTGTGTCAGGTACCGTAGAGCCCCTACAGTCGTTAGGTAGAAGGCAAAACTGACTCTATGAGCCTGACTGATCTGTGTCCTCTGGCTGCAGGCTGAGGAGTTTCACTCTACTGTTCACATCCTGCTGGAGTGGCTGGCAGAGGCAGAGCAGAATTTACGTTTCCATGGCAGCCTGCCTGATGATGAGGAGGCTCTGCAGGCACTTATTGAACAACACAAGGCAAGCAATGCATCTTAAGCAAAAGTTTAAATTCAAATTTTATATTTTGACAGTTTTGGTTGTTTTAATAAAAATGAAACAAGCTGACATGTTTTTTGATTAAGTATTTTGCTTGAGTAAACAGTTTGAGACCCAGATTCTGTCATTGCAGCATGTCTGCAACTAGATGCCATGTCATCTTATTGAAATAGCTCTGCCTTTCTCCAATATTAAAACAAACTTCATGAGCAATGCTTCATTTTTATGTTTGCTGAAAATAATCCAATTGTAAATAGAAACTCTTTTCCATTTGCTATTTTTAAGGAGTTCATGAAGAAACTGGAGGAAAAGCGAGTGGCTCTAACTAAAGCAACCAGTATGGGGGAGGCTATTCTGACCATCTGCCATCCAGACTCTATCACAACCATCAAACACTGGAACACCATCATTAAAGCCCGGTTTGAAGAGGTCAGTTCACAGCTGCATGCCTGCATACATGCCTTTCTGCTCTGTCATACCCACAGGTATGACAGAACACAATTTGGATGCTTCAAGCTACAATAATTCAGTTTTTTTTACCATGTGGATAGTATAGATAACATTTCCTGTGCCTCATCACACAAAAGGAATTCCTCTGTCTCTATATACTATGAGTGATGTGTGTAATGTTACTGTTACAGGTGCAGGCTTGGGCCAGGCAGCACCAGCAGCGACTGGCCACAGCCCTCACTGAGATGTTAGCCACTCAGGAGCTGCTGGAGAATCTGCTGACGTGGCTTCAGTGGGCTGAGACCAACCTCAACGATAAGGACAAGGAGCCGCTGCCGCAGGAGATCGAGGAGGTCAAAAGCCTCATAGCAGAACACCAGGTAAAGTAAAACTGCAGATACAAATAATTCTAGCACAGTTTTTCAGTTATTTAAACCATCTGATTTTTGTAAACTGTACTTTCACCATTTCTGCTCTTATCAAAATTGTACTGGTAGTATGTTCTGATTATAGTAGTTGACTGTCAGTGTCCATGAACCAGCCTGGAAGCATACTTGTTGCTTTTCCTTGCAGGCATTCATGGAGGAAATGACCAGAAAGCAACCAGATGTTGACAAAATCACCAAGACACACAAAAGGAAGGCTGCTGTGGAGCCCCAAATCCAGTCTCAGATCCCTGTGCTAGGCAAAGGAAGACCTGGAAGTATGTATCCCACCACTCCCCCTCATGGAGCGTGACCCGTGCCATCTGGCCCAGTGTTTAGTCACTGCGGGGTGACGTGACATCCTCAGCTTGTCCATTTTAGCACCTGGAATGATGTCATTGCTAATCTATTTTTGCTGATTACACAGTGAGAAGAACACGGTTACTATGAAGGTTTTTGTCTTTCACTTACAGGAAAACGTTCTCCCACACAAACGATGTATGCATCAGCGACACAAGCTCCCATTGAAACCAAGAACCCCCGGGTGAACCTTCTGGTCACCAAGTGGCAGCACGTGTGGCTGCTGGCTTTGGACAGAAGGAGGAAACTCAATGATGCCATGGACAGACTGGAGGAGGTAATGAAGCACTTTGGTTTTACACAAACCTGCTCTCAAACACTTTTTTTCTACAAATGCGTGCCTCTCTGTTTGTTCATATGAGCCTTTATTTCTTCTGTGCAGCTGAAGGAATTTGCCAACTTTGACTTTGATGTGTGGCGGAAGCGCTACATGCGCTGGATGAACCATAAAAAGTCTCGTGTCATGGACTTCTTCCGCCGCATTGACAAAGATCAAGATGGCAAAGTGACCCGGCAGGAGTTCATAGAGGGCATTCTCTCCTCCAGTAAGTGTCCAACATACAAACTCTCAACTTAACATCATGTACCCCAGCCAGCAAAATGCTCATTTTGTAACACTTAATGTCTCTTCAATAGAATTCCCTACCAGTCGCCTGGAGATGAGCGCCGTGGCAGACATATTTGACAGAGACGGTGACGGCTACATTGACTACTATGAGTTTGTGGCAGCTCTTCATCCCAACAAGGACGCTTACAAACCGCTAACAGATGCTGACAAAATTGAAGATGAGGTGATACGAACTCTCGTGCCCATAATTTCTAAACCTAGAGACATTTTTCGGGAATTATGGTGCAATAAAATGTTCTCTGTTTGTAGGTTACACGTCAAGTAGCAAAATGCAAATGTCCAAAACGATTCCAAGTGGAGCAAATTGGTGCCAACAAATACCGGGTAAGCAGATTTTAACCTGTCACATTCAACTAAAAGTGAAGTATGTTTCTGCAAATACAAGCAATGCCATGATTGTGAAATGTTTTAAATGCTAGTAGCTGAATTTTATGGGAAAATCCTGTTGAAGGTAAGAGTTGAATGTGCTGCAAAAAGTGTCAATGAAGGTCAATACATGCTAAAAACTCTAACCTTTCTGCATTTTTATTGTTTTTCACGTCACCAGTTCTACCTTGGAAACCAGGTACATTTGAAAGCCCTCTCCTGTGCCTTATCAAACCTTGTGTCCTTTCTCATTTACCATGTTTGCTTTCCGATTAACACTCTCTGCCCAGATTCCTTGCTGATGTTTACAGACTGAAACTCAGAAGCAGAAATAAAGATCTGTGGCCGTCTGATTTAATCCATAAGGAACATTGGCCTAAAGATGTGTTTTCAGTCCAACAATTTATGGTAGCTGAATATGATCCAAACATAAAATGTGATTTAAAATGACTAATGGAAGAAACATTAAAGGGCCTATGTGTTTAAGTTTTATGTGATTATAGCATTTTCATATTATTCTGATGGCATAAGTTTTTGTTTTGTTAAAAAATAAGACAATCCAGGTGAAAATCAGTGTAGTAAATGTTTTATATATCTGCTTTTGAGTTTCAGAAAATGCAATATTAAAGTGCCAATACCATTTCAGCCCATATCTTTTATTGGTCCACGGGCATAAATTCATCTGCTGTGCAGTTTGGAAAATAATGCTTTCTGTGTGCTTGCCTTTGGCGCTTCAGTATCATGGGAATGAATTTAGCTCAACATTGGCTGACATACTTTTGTGTAACTGACACTGTTAATTCATTTATTTTCATAGTTTGGCAACCTTGATGATTTCAATGAATACTTTGCTTTTTATTTGAGTTAATATGTCTTGATAAATTGCATGTTGCAATTTAAAATTCATTGCTGATATGGGTTCATATGCCACATATGCTTTCTGAAGCTTGTTGGATTTTGATGAATAATGGGAGGTGTTAGTAAGAGGGGATAGGGGCATTAGTGGTGGTTTATGAACTAGTTTGTATTGATGTATCACACAACAATTGAATTGAAATAATTCTTTTGACAGTTTGGTCTGGTTCACTGCTTACATGACTCCTTAATCGGCGATGAGACAATAGCAAACAGGGAAAATCAAAATCTTACCCCCCACCTACACGTTGCAGTTTTGGAAAGCTGTATTCTGGTAAATGGTTATTCTTAAGATGTGTCTTGTGCCTCTTTTTCCTCCAGATCATCATCACCTTTAATGTATTTGATCACTAAAATCACCAGTGGCATTAAATCATTTAGATAATCATACGCAAGTGCAGGATTTTTAGCAGCTGAAGAGATATAAGATAACAGGCACTTAGCGAAGGGTCATCAGTGTTTGGTCATGTCTGCGTGTCACACTGTGGTGGATTAGACAGAACTGATTTGAACCATTCCTCATGTTGTTCTCAGTGTGTCATTGGAGCTAGCTGCATTGGATCTGCATCAGTGTCAATGCATCCCGAGTATTTGAGTCGTAGTTGTAGAGAGTACAACAAAGTGCTGGATTGCAGGAGATTGCTGTTTGTCCGCTTGATCATGATGTGAAGTTGTTTTTGACAGAAAGCATGTGGCTGTGATTGTCTGTTGTGTGATTGTCTTTTCGTGCTAATGCTCATGGTCATATCCAACTGGCTGACTTCTGCCTCCTATCACCTCATAAACCTTGAGCCTTTCACATCCATAACATGCTCAGTGTTCTTGTGTTTGGTATGTGTGGTTGGTCAGATGAAGGCAAATTATTATACACTACTGCCTCCTGGTGGTGTAATAATGTGCCTTCAGTTAATGTTTTGTTCACAGGCTCAACCTGCAGTAACGGCAGCAAACTGGAGCCAGACACTGTTCGAATAAAGTCACACACTAAAACCTGAAACCACAAATTAGCTGAAATTATTCAAATTTTAAAAATGCCCATATATCAGTCAAGTTTGTAAAGCTGTAAAGTTTGTGTAACTGTTGTATATACTGTGCAGCTTTACAATACAATACAGGAGCTCATATTCAATTAGCTATAAACTGTAACAGATATCAATGTACAGCCTGACTGATACTATAGTTTTAGGGCTGATTCTGCTATTTCTGAATAAATCTAATTATACTATGTGATAGTGAAGTCCACTAAACTTCACAAAAACTATGTGATGAAGGCACTGTTTCTAAGTTACCAGAAGTACCAGAACCATTGCATTTTGTTGGCAAAATTATATACACAGATACCAATATACAATATCTGCAATAGGCCAATATTATCTTATAATTTTGACCCAAAAATAAATGAGTCAGGGGTCAACATCAGATGATTGTACGTACAAGGTAACAAGGAAATGTTAGGTAGTCAATTTAGCATGAGCTCATTTAGTATTCATGAACTTATATACTAATTTAGGAATGATACATTTGAACCACACACACCAGCACACCCTAATATAAGAAAACCAGTTGGATTGACCTTTGTGTAATTTGTGTCTTTGAGAATGAAAAGTGAAAATGTATGTTTTCTTGTCATAATCCTGTGCAACATGGAAAGGAAATCAGTCCTGCAGTGGACACAAAGCATCTTTGATGGCTGTTTAAAATTTGCATGGAATATTTTGATTGGTTGCTGTCTAATTCCACAAAAAAAAAAATCAGTTAACTGGAATAAATCGATTCTCCAAACCAGTCTGGTTTCCAGTGTTGCACAGCTTCTAGCCTGCAGTGAGTGAGTGCTCATACACAGGTCAGTGTTTTCACACATGCCCTCTCTGTTTTCTTACCCCCCCCCCTCGCCGCAGTTTGGAGACTCTCAACAGCTTCGTCTCGTACGGATTTTACGCAGCACTGTGATGGTGCGGGTGGGAGGAGGCTGGATGGCTCTGGATGAGTTCCTGGTGAAGAACGACCCCTGTCGAGGTGAGTTCAAGAGTTCACCACAAGAAGTCACAAAGTAGGGCTGAGAGATTAAATAGTGAAAAACTGACACACACAACTTTGTCTTGAATGACTAAATGATTATTACAGTTTGGGTCACTCATCCGCTTTTGAAAATCTCTTAAGGAAGGTGAACACTGCTGAGGTCTCTCAATCTGATTTTGATTGTCCAATTTTTGATTTACAAAAACATTTCCATTGCTGTGCACTACAGCTGTATGGACTCTTGATCAAAATTATTATTGTTATAAAGATTATTTTATGAATATTATAATAGATACAGAGTGAAAATACTGTCTTTGAACCATTACAGCCACAATGGGTGTTAAATGATACTGTCCAGTTACTATTTAATGTGAACTGATTTGAAATCAGTTCAGGGTGAGGATTACACATATATATTGTACATTACTCAAGATTAAAGTCAGCTAATCCATTTCTCAGAGATTCTAAATTCTGTTAGAAATAGGGATATTCTTTTCACCAAAATGTAAATATTATTAGTGTTTAATTCCTTGATATAATCATTCAGAATAACTGACTGTAAAGGGATTATTATTTTCTCAGTTCCAGATCCATCAAAAGCTTTGGAGCGCTTAAGAGTGTAATTCTCAGTTTGACTAGAAATGGATGTAACCACTGTGACTGTGACTCCTTCTTCTTCTTTTTGTTGGACCGTGGTAGTGATTTAGTCTTGGAATCATGTCAATGGTTATTTGCTTTCTTCTTGAAGTCTGTTAAGTCTCGCTATCTTAACACAACACCAAGCTCTTAAAATGACAGATGTAGTAAAAATAACTGTGTGAAATAACACAGCAAGACTCAAATGATCTCTTAGAAAATGTATTTAATTTGTTTGGTTTTAGATTTATGAGGCATGAATGTTGAGAGTAAGAACAGTTAGCTATAAATCAGTACAATTACTGATCACTGATCACTGATCTGATCTGCCACCTTCTCCTCCTATGTATATCAGTATGGAAACATCCTATCTGTGTCCACGTCTAGTGCTAAAGCTTTATGTACTCTGCTGGTTTCTGCTATCTTCTGTATTAACTATCAAATTTCTGTTTTTCCCGCTAAACCTTCCTCCTGCTGAACATGAAACCATTTCTTCTAGTTCATCACCACGGGAGCAAAATGTTGCGCTCGGAATCAAACTCTTCAATTACTCAGTCTCCTATAGGTTGGCAAATCTCACACATTCTCACCTTGCTCCATGAACCCACCAGTGGTATGTGTGTCTGCACATCTGAGAGTGTGTGCTGCTTGTGTTGTTTCCTGGTGTGTACTACTGTAGCTGTGTGTGAGCGCTCACCATGAATGGCACCCTCGTAAACTAGCTCCACTCACAATCAACTGTCATTCATGCATGCAGTTGTTTTGTGTCACATCACCTGGTGTCACTTTCTCTAAGGCACTGTTTTGGGACTTGACACGCCACATTAGCTCTCTTTTCTCTCTCAGCATGTAAGGAGCGCTTCTGAGCCGAGCTTCTTTTGCAGTTTTCAGGTTTGCTCGATAATCAAACAAACAAACAAGCACCTGAAAACCCTATGAAAGGTTCAAGAGATGCTTAGCTGACTATATTATCTGCAAATATAAAACTGTCTAACATCGTCATTGGGGAAAGTGATGAAGTTGCCTCTATATATCACACACAACAAAACTGAACAGTGTGGCTTAGAGGTTAAAACTGCATGTAAGCCAGTTTGTTTTTAACACAACTGGTGCAAGGTGTGTTTGGTTTATTCTGTGTAGTTTATGTTTTCTTTTTTTTTTGTAATTCTTCTGATTTGGGCTGTTTTGGTGAGGGAGTGTTCAGGCGCACTTTGATTTGTATGAATTTTTTCCCCACCATTTGTTTAGCAGTCCAAGCAAACAAAGAACTGCTGCTGATTGAGAAACAAAAAGTTTGTTCAACTTCTGTTGCAACAGGAATTGGACTTCTGTTGGACGAGTATGGATGAGATGTGAAGCTGCATGAGTCTTGTGTTTTCATTAATTATTCAGGATTTGAATCCCAACTTTTATTTTAATTCATTTTATTATTTTGCTTTATTTAAAATCAGATCACATCATGGTAACACTTTATTTTACAGATCCGTATTTCCTTAATAATTTCCCAACAATTTATTTAGAAGTTTCCTGGAAACAACTATGTAATGTGCTGCTAATTATAGGGGAAACAGAAAAAGTGTTCAATTGGTACATTTACAATGAATTAATTCCTAGTGTGACTTTTAGCAGCCAAAATGAAATTTTGGAAAGCATCCAATTTAACACATATGAAAATTAAAGTTTCTGATAATAAATTCATAATGAGTGAAAATTTGATTGGCTTTAAATGGAGCAGTTCTTTCAAGGAAATTTCCTAGGAAAGTTATTGGGAAATTGTTAGTACATTAGGGACTTAAAGTGGAAAATAAAGTGTTAACTCACTTCATCGTTGACACAAAAATACTAATGAAAATAATCACAGTTGTATTGATGCAATATGGCTCATTTGGAGTGTCATTTTTTAGCTAAAGGCAGGACCAACATGGAGCTGCGAGAGAAGTTCATCCTCCCAGAGGGAACCACTCAGGTGATGGCGAGCTTCCGCTACCGAGGCCGGAGATCTCGGCCGTCGTCCAGAGGAGCTTCTCCCAACAGATCCACCTCCAGTCAGAGCTGTGCAGTCCCATCCCACTCAGCAGCGACCACTACACTCAAGGTGAGAGGCTCCACTCTGCTGTGAGAGTCAGTTGTCTAGTTGTCTGTCACACTGTAGACTGATCATTCCCCACCATGATTTTCCTCTTGTTTACCTGCCTTAGTTTATTTATTTTATATTGTTTGATCACTCTCTTATTTTTATTTTTTTTGTGTTTCTTCCATCTAGTGTTTCTTGTAGTTTTTGATTTGTGAATCCATGTCTGTGTTTTTTGATTTGCCATTGTTCCCCAGACTCCCCAACACATAACCCGCAATTATGATAAGCCCTGGCTTACAAACAGCAAACCCTCCACTCCTCTTAAATCATCAGACTCCTTTGGGAGCCAAGGTTCATCCTCAGAGGTATAGTCATATACAGCACATCATGTGGAACGCTTTCGATTTATGACCCAGCCGAAATCTACTGCATAATTATCAACTTGTATATGTTTGTGGTTTATATTTCTGATTTAGCTGATTTCCAATTTTATTGTGCAATGAAAAACAAAACACATGTTGGACTTACTAAGTGGTTTTATGTGTTAGAGATTTCAGTTGGGTCTATAAGCTTTAACTTCTTTGATTACTAATGGGCTGAATATTTAATTCTTGCCTGACAAAAATATCTGTCTTTATATGTAAGCTATGCCTGTATGATTGTTTAATGACTTTTTAACTGTTTAACATATAATTCGAATACTAACTGCTTCTAAAAGAGTTTGTCCAGTTGTTGCAAAAATAAGGATTGTTGAAAGGATTTTTCATAATATTCGTAATGCTTTCTGGTGCAACTTGTTATGTACTTCAGCTGTTGACACTGTCCTTATGCTGTGCAGTTAACTGCCATAGATTACAAATGAAAGTAATTAAAGTTGTCTTTTGCAGGGTACACCAGTTCAAGGCAGCAAATTGCGTCTTCCTGGGTACTTGTCAGGCAAAGGATTTCAGTCTGGCGAAGAGGGAACCTTGATCAGCGCTGCTGTACTGAAAGCTCGAACACAGACAATAGGTGGTGAGTAGAGAGCAACTTCAGTCACTCTTTTCATTATATTTTGAAGGAAATGTGTTTTTGTCTGTTGTTTGGTTCAGACTCATATGTGAATCAAAGAGAACTAGAAAAGACAATTTCTGAAGAAATTGCGGTGTGAATGTTGGCTGTTGAAAGGCTGACGCTATACTGGATTGCTGGCTTGAAATGTTGAACAATCTTGAAAATGTATGAATGAAGTGGAATATTTTAATATTTGCTGAAAAGCTCACGCCAAACTGGATAGCTGGCTTGAAATGTTGAATAATCCTGAAGATGTATGAATGATGTGGAATATAAATGAATGAATGAATGAATCTAGCTGAAAGTATGAATGACTAGATGTGAGTTGGAAAAGTGGAAATGGTCTAATTAGGATGAATGGGACTGAAAAGTTGAATACATCTAATAATGTAAGAAAGATGTGAAACACTTTAAGGTTTGAATAGAGTTTGTAATGTATGAATAAATAGATANCTCTCTCCCTCCCCTCTCTCTCAACCCAACCGGTCGAGGCAGATGACCGCCCACCCAGAGCCTGGTTCTGCTCGAGGTTTCTGCCTGTTAAAAGGGAGTTTTTCCTTGCCACTGTTGCTTGTGCTTGCTCTTGGTGGGAATTGTTGGGTCTCTGTACACATAAGGAGTCGGTCTAGACCTGCTCTTTATGACAAAGTGCCCTGAGATAACGTTATGATATGGCGCTATATAAATAAAACTGAATTGAATTGAATTAAATAAGGCAGACCAAAATGTATATCCACAAGCATTTATCAAATAATAAAAAGGTAAATCACACAACAAGTAACTACTTAACTAAAAACAAAAGAGTGTATGTGTGTGTGTGTGTGTGTGTTTAAGAGAGAGAGAGAGGGTATATGTGCGTGTGCGCATATGGAGGATATTCTTGGTCATAATTCAAATTAAAAGTCCAAATAGAAAATGAAGAGAGATAAAATTAAAAAGATTATTATTTTACTCCACTACTAGGAATAATCAGGCCATAATTCAAATGAAAAGTCCAAATAGAATGTTATGTTTACAATTTTCTATTTGGCGTTTTAAAGTCATGTTTGGTTCAGTATTTGCCTTCAGTATATGCCTTCTCACAATGCAGAAATGTGAAAAAGTATGTTAAAGGCTGAAGAAGCAGAAAAAGGCAGAAGTAGTAAATATCCCCACAAAGATAGAAAAACCAGTTTGTGCGTGTGTCAGAGAGAGAGCGAGAGCGAGAGAGAGAGAGAGAGAGAGAGAGGTTTGAATTTATTAAAAGTTAAAAAATACAGAGGTCACAATACTGCCAAAAATAGCTCTACATATATCCACCAATCAGACCAGAGGAACAAACTGATGGAGGTTTAATCAGTTAATCAGCATCAGCTGTGTGTGTAAAAACATACAGAAGAAGAATGAATTGCGAAGCTGTGCTGAAAATACAGAAATGTGAAATTAATTTCCAGAATTGGAAGTTGAACTGTAAGAGCAGAAATACATTGACACATATATGCATACATGTGTTTCTCCTATATTGTATGGTTTCAAGGTCCATGACTTGAACGATGGGATTTCCTACTGTGGGTGAATGTGTCATCTCAATCAGCTGTGTGTCCTCAGATCCAGTCAAAGGTTGCCATGGGAAGAGGCAACAGGTTTCACAGAAGACACTGATATATAATATGTTCACATACTCTTTAAAATATAGGAGCTGTCACAAGTTGAAAACTCCTATCATCTCTGTGTTTGAGGTTACAGGCAAAACACAGACAAGCACACACACATTAGTTGCCATGGTGACTGTGCCACCCCGAGGGAGTGGAGGGAGGAGGGGCAGAGTGCAACTTAGACAGGTCAGACAGTGTGTATTTGTGTATTTGTATCTGCATGTACTACTGTATGTGTCTGTGTTTGCGTGTGTGGTGTATTAGTCTGTTTGTGTGTGTGTGTGTGTGAGAGAGAGAGAGAGAGAGAGAGAGAGAGAGGTTTGAATTAACTAACATTTAAATACATAGAGGTCACACAGGCATAGAGGTAGTAGTNCTATCATCTCTGTGTTTGAGGTTACAGGCAAAACACAGACACGCACACACACATTGGTTGCTATGGTGACTGTGGCACCCCGAGGGAGTGGAGGGGGGAGGGGCAGACTGCAACTTAGACAGGTCAGACAGTGTGTATTTGTGTGTTAGAATCTGTATGTATTACTGTATGTGTGTGTTTGTGTGTGTGGTGTACTACTCTATTTGTGTGTGTGTGTGTGTGTGTGTGTGTGAGAGAGAGAGAGAGAGAGAGAGAGAGAGAGAGAGAGAGAGAAATGTAGGTTTGAATTAGCTAACAGTTAAAAAGCACAGAGGTCAAAACTGCCAAAAATATTTAGAACTTCCGTTTAAGTGTACCTCTGTAGGTGGGTTTGGCATAGCGGTAAGTCTGCTGACTTTGATGCAGGAGATCAGGGGTTCGATTCCCAGTCAGGGCAAAGCCAGGGCTTCTTATGTCTTTTTCTCTCCCCCATTCTCTTTCGATATTTAGAACTTCCGTTTAACTCTACTTCTGTAGGCTGATTTGGCAGAACGGTTAACACCGCTGACTTGGGTGCGGGAAATCAGAGTTCAATTCTCACTCAGGGTGGGGCTGGGCTTCTATGTCTTTTTCTCTCCCCCATTCTCTTTCGATATTTAGAACTTCCGTTTAACTCTACTTCTGTAGGTTGGTTTGGCAGAGTGGTTAACACCGCTGACTTGGGTTCAGGGTTCAATTCCAGGCAAGGGCAAGCTCAGGGCTTTAACTTTGATGTAGAGGGGTAGTCTTTAGTTGGTGTTTGAATTAACTAACAGTTACAAGCCTCCAATGCTTTTCTGTTTACTCCTCCGTTGCAGATACAATAAAAAAGGCATCGGCGCAACGGTTAGCAGCTGACTACTATCTTTTCTTCTTCATCTCACCCTGCTGGATTTAGATATGCATCACTCCAGGACATCAGAGAGTACTTCATTTCACTTCGTCTATTTATCGTCTTATCTCAGCCTATAGGTTGTGTGTGGGGCTTGATGTAGAGTTAAACGGAAGTTCTAAATATGGAGAGAGAATGGGGGCGAGAGAAAGACATAAGAAGCCTTGCCTTCGCCTGGAATCGAACCCTGATCTCCTGCACCCAAGTCAGCGGTGTTAACCGCTGTGCNGCATATCTAAATCCAACAGGGTGAGATGAAGAAGAAAAGATAGTCAGCTGCTAACCGTTGGGCCGATGCCTTTTTTATTGTATCTGCAATGGAGGAGTAAACAGAAAAGTATTGGAGGCTTGTAACTGTTAGTTAATTCAAACACCAACTAAAGACTACCCCTCTACATCAAAGTTAAGGCCCCAATAACAATACGTAATATAACAACACCTGCCATAGCATTTTGTGTTGTACCTTTTCAGTCTCTAGTAGCGAGCAAGCCCTGAGCTAGCCCTCGCCTGAAATTGAACCCTGATCTCCTGCACCCAAGTCAGCGGTGTTAACCGCTGTGTCAAACCAGCCTACAGAGTTAAACGGAAGTTCTAAATATGGATAGAGAATGGGGGAATCGCCATTCAAAAAACGTAGGTCATATCGGCAATTGCTCTCACCTGGAATTGAACCATCATCTCCCGTACCCAAGTCAGCGAAGTTAAGCGCTGTGCTAAACCTGCCGACAGATACGGCTGAACGGAGGCAATAGTTATTGGGGATGTCGTCACATATTAAACTAGATCTGTTGCACTTTGTTAAATTTCCCAGATATGATTTATAGCCCATAGCGGTTGTTATTCAGGAAGCACAACTAAATAACTGATTAATTCCCTGAAACCATGATTGGACACTCTGCTATACAAGATGACCATATTCTTCACACGCAAAGATATGCAATATAATTAATTACAAAAAACACAGAATCCATACCTCTTGAGATGCATCTTAAAAAGATTGGTTGCACTTGTGTGAGATTCTGGACTCTGTTTTCTGGATTCTGACATTTTAACCTGCCGCAGTTTCTACACTTGAAAGAGCATGTATTATATGGAGGATATATGTGGCCATGATTAAAATCAAAGTCCAAATAAAAAATGAAAGCAGGTCACATTAAAACAACTATTTCTCTCTCTCTCTNTGTGTCTCATTGACTGAGCACTCTGAGGCACCAGATCATCACACGCATAGCTGATGTTGATAAACAAATTAAACATCAGTTTGTTCCTCTGTTCTGATTGGTGGATTGATGTAGAGCTCTTTTTGGCAGTTGTGACCTCTGTGCTTTTTAACTGTTAGTTAAATCAAACCTACCTCTCTCTCGATGTTGAGCTATCTGTCCTTTTTAACTGTAGATAAATTCAAACCTCTCTCTCTCACTCACACACAGTAATACAATACACAGACCAACACAGTAATACACTAACAAATACTGATACTAACACACACAAATACACAAACACTAACTGGTTTTCCTGTCTTTGAGGGGATTTTTACTATCAGTTTGTTGCTCGGTTCTGATTGTTGGATTGGATGTTGAGCTATTTGTCCTTAACTGTTAATGAATTCAAACCTACCTCTGTCTGTCTCTCACTCACACATAAGGGTTTTTGTGTACTAAAAGGACACTGCTCCCCAAACCAGTTTTCTGCTG
>LKNJ01002100.1:0-70162 GCA_002120245.1 Maccullochella peelii | reverse complement strand
ATATATATACACACACACACACAATTGATTTGAACCATTTAATTTGTGGGTCGTCTCCATCTTGGAATGCAGCTGTTACATGATAAATATCAATAAGAAGTCTCAAACTTACTTTTGGTGTCAGAATTTGCCTTGCTCTTGCGTCCACCCTTCCCTTTGGGAGCAGTTGGTGACTTGACAGCCTCCTCTTCCTCCTGTACGTCCATGGTTACATCTTCACTGTCCTCATCTTTGTGGGAACCATTTGTGAAGCCGTTCGTCTTTCCATTCTGCTCCACGCCATCAACATGTGAGCCATTTTCAAGATGAAGCTCTTTTCCCAGCAAGGCCTTTACCTTGGAGATGTAGACCTCCTGAGGAAAGTACATGGCATATGTCACACTTGAAATAATGAGCAGTCAAATTTCAGGATCAGTAAGGACATTTTAAAGTCACCAACCATTGAGATCTCTGAACTTTTCATCTTTTCCTTCAGGCTGGTCAGCTGGTCCTGAGCATCAACATGCAGGAAGTCCTGCACCAACTTGAGCTTCTCTTTCACATGATCCTGAAATGGCATTTTAAGAAAACGATCTAGTCAGTAAAGCCAAGTTTAACTTGGGCAATTGAGAATCAAACATGAAACAAAGTGTTTAAAATATGGCTTCCCTTTGAAGTGACAGTATATTGTGAACCTACAATCAAGTACAATGGTCTTTTGAGTCCCAAACGGAACAGTTATTAGCAACAACAATTAGTGGGCAGCTGGGGAAACAGAGATTTCTTGCAGGCTTTCAAGTGCAGTAAGTAGACATAGAACCCACCTCGTCTGAAAACTGATCTTCATCCAGCACCTGCAGCCTGTGAACAACGAACATGTCAAAACAACGCTACGGTAGGTTAACGTTAACAAATGTGCGACAGAGCGCTAAATCATCTATGAACACATTTACTGCCAAGGTTGTGCGAGCTAGCAGAATCACTGGTAGGAAAACTTCCTGAGTGGCGCCAAATCCCACACGCTTCCCCATCAATTGACAGGCTAAAGATGCTAACCGGCTAACGTTAACAGGAGGCTAATGTTAACGCTGTATGTGGCATCAGCCCTGGTTGTTAAGTGACACCGAGCTAACGCTAGCTGCAGCTGCTAGTACAAGCAAAAAGTAAAGTGGTGGCCCCGCTCACGACAACCAGGTAAAGTCCAAAGCAGGCTCAGGGCAACTAGTTATACGTGTTTTACCATTATTGCTGTTGTGGCTTTTGAACTAAGACGACAAGCTGTATGCATGCTACATCATCAGGACGTTATTAGCATTCACGTTACTAACGTTACCGTACCTTTTCCTGACATCCTCTGGCAGAGACAGGGAAGTCCTGGATGGCATGGTAAACAGTGAGTTAAACGTATAAGACAAAAGGGATAAAATAGCTTTAAAATCCGTTAAAACAATGCTTAAACCCGCCGTTGGCAACACCAGCGTTGCTCCACAGCGACTACCTGTCGTGAGCTGTTTCTTGCAATGGAAGCTATAAGCAATTCGGGCGCGCGGGCCGTCTTTTCGCGCGGAAACCCGGGTGTTGTGGACTGTACCACTACAGTGACCTATGGGTAAAACACGTTCGACGTGGGGCGCAATATTTCCCTGCTGAATACATCGTTTGAATGCGAAACACATTTTCATATAACATATTGTTTAGAAAACACAATTATGGTTGTCACGTTGTTGTATTTTTAAAAATATAATTTCCTTTAAATGAACAACTAACTCGACCTACCCCTACTGTTATGCCAGATGTAGTAGACAACTGACCAAGCGGAAGCAATCTGAACGTTGTTTACTAATAAGCAATATTAGCAATACATTTCTGAGATGGTATGTATCTGTACTTTTGAATGAACTCATTGAATAGATGACACTGTGCTAGTAGTGAATAATAGAGTAGTTGTGTTAATGCAGGGTAACAACTGTAGATGACTCACTTTCCTGTGTTACTGTTATGTATGTTTATGATTCTGATCCTGGCTGGGGCTCTCTTTGTCTCGCCCTTTTATACTTAGATATAGATAGATATTTGAGCGACTTCTGTGATTTTATTTGGTAGACTTGTAGTTAAACAGAATATGGAGAAAGCTATATGCCCATTTTACCACAAGGTGGCACTATGTCACTGATAGCCTGAAAATAGGAGCCTGTGCCTTTTTCGGGTTGTCAGATTATAAGTGTGAATCTTATCCCTGTCATATTGTACATGCAAATCCAGCCTTGCCACATTTACCATCAGTTTCCTCACAGGCGTTTAATCTATAGGCCTATATTTATTGAGCAGTGATCAATTTTCCATACCGTGGCAGTTTAGGCAGTTCTGTGTGTATACACATTATGTATATTTACATAATATAATAATCTAATAATTTGTCCATGTTTAGTTTTTTAGTATAAATTGTAAAGTATTCCAAGCTGTTCTGTTTTGCAGGGACAAACCCACATCTGTCTTGTGTGCTAACTTAAATGTTTTTGTGTATACAACTTCACCTACAGGTTTCTGAGTCTGATGTCATATCCTGCAGGGCACTGGAAAGACTTGGCAGACTTCCCAGCAGCACAGCCTCCTGGGGCTGATTCAGCCTATGTTCCCACCCAGGAATCCTGGACGTCTGACAGGAAACAGGCCTAACTCTCCCAAGGCCACTATAAGTCAGCCTCTCCCTTCACCCCAAGTCTCCCCCTTACCCAAAAACCTCTCCCGGGACCTTTCTTTATGCTTCTCTCAGACAAACTATCTTACAAATAGACATTCTTCTTCACCACACCCCATTTTCACCCTCGCTGTCCTCTGCCCAGCTTCCCATTATAGCCCTGTTTTGTTTAAGCCTTCAAGCAATTGAACAATTTTATTAGGTAAGAGAGTCATGATTAATGGCCAAGCAGCATTTGCATGCACAATTTCGGGATTTCATGTTGAAGCTAGTGTTTTTCTGACCTTGTCAGAGCATGTTTGGATTAAATGCTGCATTTCAAATACTTCTCAGATGTAGGCACAAAAGGAAGGCATCTCAGGACCTGCAGATAGCACTGCAATTAAATTTGTTTACAGCTCTGAATTAAACTCAAACACACAAAATGGATTCTTTCAGTATTTCATTTATTTTATAAAAAGGAATGCAATTAACAAAATGTTTATGTACCTACATTAGTGTTTCAGATTGTACCGATTTAACACAGGCAGCGTGCTACTGGACACACAAGGCTATTGCACACGAGACATTTCATATAACACAAATCACACATACTGTACAAAGATACATACATACATACATACATACTTACAAACATACATAGTTATTCATGTATTTATTATAAAAAAAAATCAGGCAATACAATGTGATAGGTACACAGATTAAAACACCTCTCCATCTGAAAAAAACTGGGGGAAAACAAACATCACTGAAGCTGCCAAAGTGCTTTTCACCATTTATACTTGGTCATCTAAATGTAAAAGTCAACATTAAAACACTGAGGGAGAGACAAGTTTTAAATGTGTCTACAGGAAGAAGGTTAGTCTAACCCTGAACAACAGGAACCGGACAATGAAAAACAGGACTTCCTATGGCTGAAGGAAGCTGAGTGTTGTAGAATGTCAGAGAATGAGGATGAAGCTGACCTCCCAGGAGGGCAGATCCCCCCCTGTGCGTTTGAAACTGAAACTTCTCCTGTTTTGCAAGGGGTCTTTGGAAAGCTGAGACATGTTTACATCTTTAGTTGCACAAGGCATATGGCTAGCAAATTAAACCAGGATGTTCATAACAAATTCTTGTTGATGATGCTATTTAAGACTTCACAGTGAGAGTGACCTAACTTGTTCATGCCACTCTCTGCTCGTCAATGACTTGGTAATTCAAAATGATGATCAATAATACTGTCAACAATGGAGCACCTGCCCCAAACACTTCATACATACATACATTCAGCCTAATTCCCCATGAGGAAGGCACAAACAGAGACAGCACATTGCTGCTATGTTGCTACAACACTGTCAGGGTGTCAGTCCCATTAGTCAAAGCTGCTGGACAGCTGTCATTGAGTAAGATTCATCAGTGCCAGCTCACTTCAGGAAATGTGCTTTCTGATTAGGCCTTCCTTGAGGGAAACTGTTAAGATACAAAAGACAACAGTAAAAGCAAGAGGGACAGATTATGAGGACAAATGAGGGAAGGGGTATTGTGATGGAAGCTGGAGCTGGAATATATCATACACATCAGCGCTTACAAATAAGTTAGAATTTCATGCATTAAATGTATGCAGATTATGTAAGTTTGTTGTAGTTAATCAAATGGTTTAAGCAAGGATATATAGGGAATATATAGCCCTGGTTTTGTTGAGGGAGCACTCGTGGTAATTTGGCTTCTATGAAGTGCAGTGCTGAGTGAAGTTGATCACTGCCTCCAGCTCTGTAAGGAATGAGTGATGAAGGCCTAATGTATACATATATCAGTAAAGGAGAGTAATGTGGTTCAACCTTGCATGGGACAACAATCTCTGAAGTAATCTACAAAGTGCAACTTTGCAAGCTTTGCATTGATGCAGTTCTTGAAAGGCCCAAAACAACTCACCATGACTATGATATTATGCATGTTATGTTTCCATTTTTGGCTTTTACTACAGGAGAGAAAAACAAAAACAAGATGACAGGCATATACATGAAAATGGTTTGCAACTCCATATTAATTAATGAGAGTACCCACAAAAAAAGCTATGTTCACATTTCTGAAAGTTCTCACCTACAAAATTGGTTCCCTCTTGAAACATTGTGTTTTTACACCTGCTGCATGGGTGAATCAATTGAATGCTGATTGTGAATTCACACAATTTTGATTGTAATAAGAAAAAGTCTGGCATTTAGAATGTGTCTCAACAGACAGCTGTGTTGCAGCCTTGCCAGGCATGTCAGTCCAGGCTGTTCTCGCTTCTTCTCTAACATCTCTCCGTCTCATCACAGCCTCTCTACTTGATCTCAATCACACTCACACACACACACACACACACACACACATACACACACGCACACTCTGATTTGTCTGCACCATATCAGACACAGGTGGTGCAATCTTGCATGATGGGTGTGGTCTGGTGTTCATGTTTGATGGTGCAGTGTTCCAGAGAGCTGGAGCTCTTTAGAGGGACCAGACAACGGTCTGAAGGCCGCCCGCTTTGCAACACCCCCCAGCAGCACAACACACGCAGAAACTCCTTTCTCATGTCCTTGCTGCGCAGCGTGTAGATCACTGGGTTAAGCGCTGAGTTCAGAGTGGCAAAACCAAAAAAGATTTCTGCTTTGGAGAGGATAGGGCAGAATTGTATCTTGCAGGATGAATCTAGGAGGAGGATGGTAAAAGCGGGCAGCCAGCACATGATGAAGACACCCAGGACTATAGTGACAGTTTTCAAAAGGGCATAGGCTGGTGAGTTGGTCGCTTCCTGGTGGCTGGAGCGTACAATCAAATAGATTCTCACATAGAGGATGACAATAGAGAGTAGTATGAGGCTGAAAATGGTGACAACAAAGAGAATGTATATTTTTGAGTAGAGTGGCAAAACGGCTGAGCATTCAGGGAGGTTGTTGATGCAGTTCCAGCCGATGATGGGAAGTCCTCCGAGCAGGATGGAGGTGACCCAACAAGCTCCTATCAAAAGGAACATGCGGCACGTTTTGGTGGAGCCGTACACCTTGACCTTGGTGATAGCAATATAGCGCTCTATAGCTATCGCCAGCAAGCTGAAAACCGAAGCTGCCAGAGCGATAAACGCCGTGCCCTCACGTATGAACCACTGCACAGGCACCAGATCAAAGGTCCTTGACCCTGATAAAAAAATGTTGGCTATGTAGGCCGAGCCAGCCAGCAGGTCAGAGAATGCCAGGTTGCCGATGAAGAAAAACATGGCAGAGTGGAACTTCTTGTTGCGGCAGACAGCAATTAGGACCAGAAGATTTTCCAGGATGATGATGGTGCAGAGGACCACGATGACAATGTTGAGGGTGGTGAGCTGTTTTTTATTCTCAATGAGTTTATCCAGCTCCTGGGTGGTCATGTTCTTAGCAAAGGCATAGTAGGAGTGGATCAGACTCCGATTGTAGTACTGGGAATACTTGCTCTTCATGGTGACAGGGTGGCAGAGCACAGCGGCTTTACGGCAAAGATTCATTCACACAGTGGAGTTGTGCAGAGTGTCTAAGCCGATAATCATTGCCTTTAAGGAACGGACAGGAAGAGGGTCCAGGCTGGGAGGGAGACTGCCTGTCCCACAGTCACATCTAAGGAACTCTATGTGGGTCACCTGCAGACACACAGAAAGGAAGAGAAAGTCAGGGTTACTGACAAGGGACATTTTGTTGCACTAATGAAATGAACTGTGACAAAGCAAACATAAATTTTTAGCAAAGCAATGCACACGCCAAACTCAAAGTCCTCTAGCAAAACAGAGTAACCAGGCAACAACCTGTTTCTCAGTCTGTACAGTGGAAACTAAACCTTAACTTAAATTCACTTGAAGAAGACTCTATTGTAATGACCCCAAGTCAAAGAGTGGAGGAACAGAAATAGACCAGAGCTTTAAAATGAACACCAATTATTAAATGCTGTTGAGGTGATGTAACATTTAATAATCTACATTTTAAGTTGGCATTTTACATTTTAAGACCAACAATCACATGACATAAATGAATGGCCACATAATGAGAGAATACACTGCACTCACTATTTGTTACATCCCAAACTGAACACCCACACAGGCAACAGTTGCAGCTTGTTGCTCTAAAAAAGGATTGGGGGGGGTTGTTAGTTATCATAAAAAAAGATCTTCCCTTTTTTGGATTGTGAACCCATGCAGGCAGAGATCATCTTCAGGTAGAAGAAGAAATCCTCTGTGAGGCAGAGTGCTGGTGCTTAGACATAGGGCTGCGCTCGCAGTCTGAAGGGGACATTCCACTAACCCTGTCCGAGCACTCGGCTGTCAACACACGGCATTGTAGTGGGGAGCAAACCATTCCAACCCAGTGAGCTACCGCTTGAAACTTCAGCATAGTTTATGGATCAGCCAGACTTCTTCATCCTGACCCGCCCCTTCCGACCAGTTCACAAACAGTAAATCAAATAGATACCCGAGAGGAAAAGGTGGGAGCTCCCCTGACTTTATGCGAAAAAGCTTTGTATGACTTGATTGAGGTGCATCAGATGCGAATCATTAACCATTTGCATATGACATATTGCAATTTTAAGTATTCAATACACTAAAGATTTTCCACATTATGTGTGTTATACTGAGGCCTGGTCAGAATAATTACTGTAAACACACAATGACATTGTGTTTTTTTGATGCTTTATGGGCATATGTTGTTATTGTCTGATGTATCCAATGTCAGAATACATAAACACATTTACTAGTGTGAAACCAATGCAGAAAAACTTTGACCTACGAAGATGTAAAGTTTTATAATGATGCACCCAGACCAATTAACAAAACCCTTGTGAACCACTAATGCGGCTTCAAATTACTGAGAAAAAACCTTTCAAGGAGAAACAAAATAAAATAAAATGGGCTGCAGCTACAGGGCTGAAAACAAAGGAAAGTTGAAGGCTCTGGAAATCTAATTAGAGGTGGAGCTGGTGTCTTAAACCCATCAAAAGTAACAGGATCCCTCTGTAGGCCAGCTCCAGAGGTAATTGAACACTGATGCTTCCACTGCTTGTCTTTCGCAGCTAACCTGAATGGCTGCAGCAGCTCTTAACTGGAAACCTTTAGTGGAAACTGGGGCTGAACATCTTCTCTGTTCTGCTGGGCTGTGACTCAAAAGCCGAGAGACTGAAAAATGGAGAGGGAGCGAGACAAAGCCAGACAGAGAGCATGCATGTGGAACGGCATCTGGACACAAAGGCAGGAATCTGAACATCACTGTGACGTCCGCACACACACAAATGCATCCATGTGATGTGTTGCACCACACAGAACTTTACTCTGCACGTGCACAGAAATCTATCTTCACACACAGAGCTAATTGTGACAGACTACTGTAGTAAAACATTCCCCTGCATTCATGCAGGTTTGACACACAGCCCCTATTGGTTGCCAGTAATAACCAGCACACTGTTTCCTCAAGCAGGAACAAAGAACAATAGTCTTCTTCAGTGTGGAGAGCATTGCCCTTCAGCCTTAATAATGGGACAGCGCATTTCCATTTGGCTACTGCAACTGTATCATAGCAAAAATGTATTTACAGTTGAGCACTCTCTTATCAGAACTGCCGTATCAGGACAGCCTGTCCGCCCCCCAAACCACCCCATCCTTTTTAGCTCCATTAATAGACACAAATAGGAGGCTTGAGGCTGAGCACATGTGCCAGCTGCACCAGCGTAATTACATTAGGTTACATTATTGCAGCCTATAATGATTTTATTAATGGAAAAGTCAGCCGATACAGACCAGCTCTATGTCTCCACAGTACGCACTGGTTTTGCTTTGCTTCATCTTGGTTTTTCTCTCAGCTCTGCCAGGTTTTGCCAGTACACTTCGCTCATGTGTTGTGTAGACAGCCTGAGGTCCTCCTGTCACCTCCTGTCCTTGGTTCCTGTCATCAAGGGATTTCACTGTGTGTGGGAAACCTGACGGGCTGGTTTGCCTACAGCACCGTCTCGTCGCAGCCCTGCCCTGCCCCTCTACTTGCCATGTGCCATTCAGATGTTTCCACGGTGATTGGTCAACAGGAGTGCAGACTTCCTATGTAACTTCCCCCCTCCCCAACCCGTCGTCAAAGTTGTGCCCTGTGTTTGACCCAGACATCACTATCACACTCCCACAATAGGCATAACATATTGTCAAAAATGTTGTCATGTCGACAAATGACTCCATTTCTAACTAACACAATGGGATAGCAGCAGCAGCACAAACCCAAAAAAACTATACTATTAATACTACTAATAAAGTGTGATAGAATACTAAATGTATACCTAGTATTCTATGAACTGATTAATAATTTAGTACAATTTGAAAAACATATAAAAATACTATAATTTTAATTATGCAACCAGAGGCAGAAAAATGTTGTTACACTGCTCAAAAGTATATTTAAATATATTTATTGTGCATCAGTTGTGTAGTATTACCTGTATACACCTTTGCAATTAATGCATATATGCATGAAAGATATATTTCAATGTAACTTAAATAGAATTTATCTAAATTTAGGTTACATTAATCATCTTTAAAAGTAGACCTAAGTAAACTTTAAAAGTGTTACTTTGGGACAACATATTCAAGTACTTAAGGGCAACAACAAAGTTCTTCTATTATGACTTAAACATTATGTAAATACACGTATTAAGTTGTTCCAAAGTAATACATATACATAAGTATGTAGGCCTAGATGTTGGAAATAAATGTACTTTTTAATTGTAAACTTTTTTTTCACAAGGACAGAGATGATGGAAAATATTTAGTTTCCTTGGTTTCGTAAACAAAATTTCAAAGTACTGCAATCTAGGTGAAGGTGTAGAGAGTTTATGCAGAATGACAAATAACATTATATCCTGTCTGGCTTTCACAGCTAAGCTCAGACTCGGCAAGACAAGGTGTTGAAAGAACTGCAGACAAGAGGGTAAAAACGAGGGCCAAAGAGACAAATGAAGTGACAAACATCTGAGACAGGATATCAGAAAGCCTATAGGAGCCTTATCATCACAACTTTATTGTTTTTCATAATTTGAGAAATGATGCAGTCATGCTCTTGCGGTTCATGTTCATATAAACACGTGCCACCGAAGTGTATTTTTTCACAGCTATGCCTACTTTTCACAACCACACACAGAGATGAAAACAACTGTAACCAGCTTCATTTAGAGCATCTATTTTCTATCATCCAAAAGATGATTCAAAAGGAAGTGATGGTTGCTGCTGAAAGCTGACTCTTGTTTTCTCCTAATCCTAACAAGGAAGAGAGTTCCCCTCTCCATCATGGGACTGACGGCTGCACAAAAGCCTCAGGTGTTTTTCCCCAGAAACACCTGATAAGCCCCAATTAGCAGAGCTCACCAAAAACCAAGGCAACGCGGCCTCCATTACACCACCTGCTACCTGTCACACTCTACTTAAACCTGGCTCCACTTTCTCTGGGTGAAAGCACACAAAAACTGAGCTCCTAACCCAACACAGCATGCATGCCCATGTTTCCGTATATACACACTCGCATGTACAATTTCCCACAACTGACTAACCTTGTGTTTGGACAGTTTACATTTGCAGCCTATCTTGTTTGCATTTATATGTGTTTACTTTTGTTTACCTAGAAGAATCACTCAGCGTGTTGAGCAGTTTGTGGTCTGAGACATCCTGTAACATATCTTTCTCCATCTGCTTTTCACAGTCCCTGCTCACAAGCTTGAGTTGTGGCAACATAGCACCAATCCAGGTTCCATTTTTTACAGCATGGCCAAATGTTTCTTCACAGAATCTGCTCTAAAAAAGCCAGTAGCATGAGCCTATAACAGAAAGGGCCTCTTTGTTATAAGACTATAATATGAAAATGTTAATCATGTACATTTTACATTTTAAGGAGATTTAATGACTTCCTGCGCCCTCTACGAGACATCCGACTTTTCTTCTGGAATATACTTTCTCTCTTCTCAGTTTTAAGAACAGCCACAAAGTAATCCATCATGGTTACACAGACAGCATCTGTAATTTGTTCTTTCCTGTTCACTTTCACAGCCGTTAATGGTAGCATCAGTGTATAACTTATCTCTGAGAGTGCTTTGTTATAACTGTAAATATAATCAGTCTTAATCTTTCTGCTCCTTATACCCAGCATCTTCTAACTGACCTGTGGGTGCTGCAACCATTATGACCACCACTCAGATGAGGAAGGAAATATAAGAACTATAAGCATTTCAGGGAACAGCTGTGTGTGAGGCACTGAAGTGACAGAGATTGTGAGCTAAACAGCAAAAAATCATGTTACAGGGGAAAACCTGTGAGTCTTTACACTCAAACAGGATATAACCTAAACCAAAGTGTCTTTTTGGGGTTTTTCATCTGAAGTAAACCAAAAGGTGTGAATGTGCCTGTATAGAGAGAAGGTACAGCAGAAGAACTGTGGCTCCTAGGAGGAAAATTCCATGTGCAAAGCATAGCAATGTAGTCAGAACATTTCACTAGTGTTGACATGTCAGACTTACAGGAGAAAACTAATTACCACCACAAAGTTTCACCACTACCGCAGAAATGACTAAACTTAAAGATGCATGCTTATAGAACACCCACAGTCGTTCTCTACACTTTTCCATTTCTTAAACTTTATCAGCGATAACATACTACCTACCTACTTCCTCGACTTTACACTGACAGCTCAGTGCTCTTCTAAGCTGTCACAAGCCACTGCACACATGGACCCGTTAAGGCAGGCCTTTTTTGCGTTGAGCAGCTCCATGCAGTCACACTGTGTAACCACAGAAAACACAGGGATGGTCTGTAACTGCTGGCAGGTGGCTGCAGCGTATCTGTGCCGCTCTATCCATCACTGAGCCCCAGGACTCTGTGTGTAAAATCTTTTCACATCAGCACAGCAACACTATTGATTGTCTGCAGTCAATTTCCAGGAAAAAGCATTAATGTTTCCAGCATCACTGTAACTGGCATGAAGAGGATTCTGCTGCTGTGACATGACTGAGCTGTGTCCTGGTCCTTCAAATGACCTTGGTCACAACACAGACTAAATAGTCACGCACAGTGACTCTTATTTAGGAGTGTCTCCTCTATGAGGTCAAAATAAACCCAGAGCTGCCTGAGCTTATCTTAAGCCATTGCTGTTATCTCTGTTACATGCCACGCAGCAGACAAGCTCACTGATAAAACTGAAGTCCAAAACAGTGACAATGGATAGATGCACAGCTGATGTTAAGACAACATTTAAAAACATACATGTTTTAGGTCAAACTACGCACCAAAGCAACCTCAACTTCCTACTGTGGTACAAAGTAGCAGTAGCTCTGTTACACCGAAGGAGAAATGCATTCATTTCGAGACCTCCAAAATGCCACTACAAGCAGATTTCAAAGGTTTCTTCAGCAATCAACAGTCAGTATGAAGCATGCAGTCATTTGTGTTCCTTCTTAGCTATTTGACTAGATATTTACTGATGTTTACTGATATTTCCCAAACACCAGAAATCAAAGTAGTAAAATCCTGAGAGACAGAGCGATCGACACATTCTGGCAGTGATTTCACACACTGTAGCCTTGGACTCAAGGGACAAAAGCGTGGGCCAAGGATGGAGGAGTGATATACAGGCAAAGAAGTCATCAGGAGCTGTTGTTTTGAAACACCAGCGACTCATGAAATCACCAAATAAATGTAAAATAGGGGTTTTGAGGGGAAGTGCAACTGAGAAAAAAGAGACCCTGTTTCAGTGTTGCGCTGTAACTTGCACGGTCGAGAGGCAGAACAGACTGAGAGATATGAGACGGAGGCCTGCAAAATGGCAGTTTGTAGCGTGCAGAGGAACTCAACTGGGGGAACAAATTTAACAGAAAAAAAAACTTGGCAGAGAAATGTCTGTAACTTGCCAAACGATGTCGCAGAAATACACAAATCACATCCTTTTTCATGACTAAAATAAAAATACAGAAGTATTTATTGCTTTGCGTCAGTGTCATGATACCTACATCATGGCATTAGATGAGAGGCAAAGAACAAAACAGTTCCTTTTTCATGACAGCAAACGGTTCCCTCTTATTTTTTCACACTGTGTTTGAGGTTTTATTTTTTGCTCTCTCTTTGTCTGTCATGCTTAATTAAAACTATGAATAAGCTGCTAGATATTAGGGGAGTGGGTGTCCCCAATACATGGGATTTCATCATATAATTAGGGATTACCCTTTCGCTCGTCAAACTGTTTGACAGTTTGGGTACAGCCTCTTCTGAGGGGTCCAGTCTGTTGACACAGTTCAGTCAGGAACAAAAAGCATTTTTTTTCTGTTTCATAGTGACATAGTTTCATCGTCTTGTTTTCTGTTCCTCTCCTCAGTCAGACCATCTCTACAACTTTGCAATGCTTTATTTATGACAGCTCTTCTAGTGTTGTGGCTCTTAGAGTGGCAGTGAGAGAAGCTGGAGACAAAGAGCTGCGTAAAGAAGGGCATCATACAGCACCAGGAGCCGTAACCCGCGTGACCGGCAGACACCAATGGGGGAGAGTCGGGGGGGTGGGGGATCTCCAAGGGTGGCGCCTGAGAGGCAATTACTGTAATACCTTCACCCTTGGACCATTCTTGTCAACTCAAGTCACTGGATCCCAAATTATTCATGTTTTTATATCGCTCTATTTTGCATATTTTCCTTTCATGCTGCTCCCTGATTTGCAGAGCCACATCGTCCTCACTCTAACACCCCCTCCTCCCCTCGTATATTTCAAACTTCACCACACAGATCAAAAGACAAGGCCACAAAGAGGTGATTAAATGAACATCAAGAAGGATTTATTTAGCACACATCTGGAGCAGACATGCCTCTATTAAAGACTTCATTAGAGCACATACTGTGCAATCAGCTCTCAATTCAGGAAACGCTGGAGCTCTGCACCAAGAAACTACTTTCTCAGAACTGCGTATGTGTCCTAAATCCTCTTGTCAGTGCAAACATAGTACCACTATCATCCTTATCATTAACCCTTGAAGACACAATAATGTATTTCTACAGCATGCATGTGCAAACTGACCTGAGATTTGCTACTTTACATTTACACTATTCTCACAATTTTTGATTTCTTGATAGTCCGCTTTACACGAAACAGCAGTAAACCCTACATGAAGAATGCTCGGCTGTGAATTTGTCAGGTTTGTATGTGCATAGGTAGTGTTAACCACATGACGTTAATACAGATGAAAGACATGTGTGCACTGGCTGTTGTGATGCAGTAGGAAGTTAGATCAGGTCTGGCTGGCTCGCATTAGAAACCTCAGTTCTGAATGCTTGATTCAAGTTTCAGCCACTCTGCCCCTCTCACACCTTCCCATGTTCTTGTCTTTACAATGAGGTCTCCCCGAATGAATGGCTTTGAACCCTCTCTTAGGTCTCTTTTGTCCTGGCTCCCTGCTCCTATTCTACTCTGTTGCTAGACCTTGAACTCCACCCCTTCTCATGTTCGGTTGCTCCTTTGGGAAACTGTGAGGTTGCCGTGAGAGAGCTTGTGATTATTTGTTGCACGATGTGCCAATGAACACGAGACATGACAACATATATCCATGCAATTTTGTGTGCTGATAGTGTGGAGGGTTGCTGTGACTGTGACACTCATGTTTGCTTGTTTGTTCCACTGATGTTACAATGATTTTCAGTGCACCGAGCATCATCATGGATAGTCGCCGGACAGCATGCAAAAAAATCAAAGACACAGTGGAGGAGAGGAGGGACACCGCTGGCGACAAAGCAAAGCACTGCACAATGGAAAATGATACCATCTACACAGGCTAACACACAGGGGCATATAGCCACCCTGATTGCCTCTGCCTAGTACCCACTGATAAGATGATGAATTGATGGAGGCTCTCCATCTCTCCTCATGGTCCAGCATAGGAAAACAACTCCAGACTCCTCTGGCAAACACAGATCCATTAAACACAGCTCTGTTGTTGGAGAAAAACATGGTTGCCTGGAGAGGGAACATTGTTATGTCCACACAGTCCACAGTTGTTCCTCAGTATTTTATACAATTTAAGAATTTCTTGCTTTGAAGGGCAAATTTTTTTTCTTGAAAAACTCTTGTGATGAACATCAATTGGCCTCTCTGGGTTGAAGACATCGTATCTTAAACAGTTAAATTTGTGCAGGGCCAGCACAGTTACAATCTGCATTTAAAGACCAGTGAATGTGTGCCCAGAAAGAGACCCAAGGGTATTTAATGTTACAGAATTTTAGAGGGATACTATGTCTGTTTTACTTCTTGGCACGAGTAAAAAATTTCAAAAAGAAAAGGCCCCACAGTAAACAGCTTGGCTTTTTATGCAGCTTTACCAAGGCTTATGCAAGGTTTCAGTAGAGTGACTTACCAAAGGATATCTTGCAAAAACAACAAACAGAAAGTGAGTATAGCTGTGGTGTTGCTTCAGCTACTTGACTTTGACCTAGACAAGACTCATCGGAAATGAACATGTTTGAGAAGTTGTCATATTAGTTTGAAGTAAACAGAATCCATTTCCACTCAATCTGTCTGTTGCAATGGAGCAGTCTGGCCTCTGTCATGACCCGGCTTGTGTTTGGCTGGAGGTTAATTCCATCATGTCTCTAAGCCTGAAAAGACTGAAGCTGAGGCCTTAACAGGATAAACAATCTTACTCACACACCATCACAGTTATTTTGCCTTATTTTTAAAGTCAGTCAGTCATTAGAAAATCTGAAAGGGCTCATTAGGAGGAGAGTAAACTTTCAGTTCCAAACTAAATTAATGGCTTCAACAGGCTCTCACTGGCTGCATGAGGCAATTATAAATTCAAGAAAACTGTCTCCAGCTTGCTTCTGGATCTGGGGAGGTGGGTTGTTGAAGTAATCCTGTTGAGTTTTCCAGCTGCACAAACAAAGCTGACTGGATAACAAAGGCGTCCAAGAGAGAAGAAGAAAGAGGAGGAGGAGGTCTGCAAAACCACATCTTCATGTGTACCTGCTCCAAGATCGCTCTTGAGTGAGCGCAGAGAATGAACAGAAATCAGGAAACCACGACATGACCACACTGATTAAGCCTGCCGCTAGAACAGACAGCATGAGGTTGTGTTAGGTTGTATAACCTGAAGAGAGGTTGCAAAGTGCTGCCGATTCCATTCAAGCCAGAGTTGTAACCAGAAACCTTGTATTCAATCTACTTGTCATTGTCTCCGAAAGATGTGTGATGTTCCTGTCTGTGGAGCAATGTTGCACAATGAAAAATGCCAGTCAGAGCTCTAAAAACCATTTGCAGCATTATTTCCAACTGGCAGAATTTTGCAACAAGGGGTTGGTGCAAGCTTAAAATGTGATAGAAGAAGAACAGCCAGAAAGCGTCAGAAAATCCTGGCATGCTGCTACAAGCATCAACGTCTGGTGATGGGGGGTCTTATAGTTTGTCCAAGTCCCTCAAGTGGAAAAGGAATGTAACAGGAGACTTTAAAGCTAATGGATTCTTTCATTGGCTAAAACACCTTCCTAAAATAGTCAGAGCCCCTTTTTTCCCAGCTTATGTAAATGTTTATATAATAATCAGAACAGCACTGACAGCATGTTCTTACAACTCATGAAAGTTGTTTTGAAAAGGCAGACAGAGCAAGAAATTGCGCATGTTTATTTCTCTACCTGCCAACAAAGAGATAACACAGTCTTTAGTGACATCCTATTCTCAATTATGTTTCCAAAATGGGTAAAAAGCAGAGGACGCCATATTCATTTCTCTGATCTCAGACACTCCCAGCTCTTGGCTAAGATTCAGAAGGCTACATGCTGTCAGCTGTGTGTTGTGACTTGCGCTTCGGCAACTCGCGAACAGAAGGCGTTTATTTTGCTCCAGCTGCCACACCCAAGAAAAGTGTTTTTCAGGCAAAGGGGAGTACCACCTAGAACTCTGAGCCTGTAGAACCCAGATGGCTGTCCACAGAACAACATCAATTTCCCAGAGAAAAGCACAAAAGCGATGTACAAACACATGCATTGCCTCCTATGATCTGCTAAGGTTACTATTCTTTTTTTAAAGTTATGTATTGACCTCTGTCAGGTTTCATTTAACCAGGGCGCCTTCGGCAGGTCGCTCCTCTGATGTTTCAGTGTTGTTACCCCTCCGATCTGGCTGAATAAAGTGGTGAGTGTAGACAACAAAAGAGAAGTCAGTCTCCCTAAGGAAAAGCCTTCTCACTGCTTCCTATTAGCAGACCGCTCTCAGGCCCCAGCTGAAACCTGAGCATCCTTCAGGGATCGACACTACCCACCCACCACCCATCCCCGCCTTCAACCCCCTAGTGACCTGTTCCATTAAAAAAAATCCCACAAATCCAGTTCCCACCACTGAATAACCATTAATTTATTTATCCGTCCATGCTCTTATACATCTATTTATTTATTCAACTCATCTATTTGTCTTCATTTCTCACGCTATCCCTGGCAGTCCCCATTGAGAAGGGTCCAATTACAGCAGTCATCTTGTAGAGGGAAACAGGGCCACTGAGTGAACTGGGTCAGCAACACACAGATGTCTCATGATGTCATGGGCTGCTGGACTGAGCCAGTCTGCCTGCGCTCTAACATAAAACATTTTAAAGTTCCTCTATATAGACTGGTAAGACTAATACCATGTGTGCTCCATGTCTGTGAAAGGCTGCGTGTGCCTGGAGCTGTGGAGTGTCTGGCCAATAAGTTGACGCTGTTCACAGCACCCTGGGGTTACTCTCGCCCGGGCCAAGGACGGTGAAGTGTGTGAAGAAGCCTGGCAGCGGTCAGGCCTGGTGGGGTGGCGGGTGTTGTTCTGGTGCAATGAGCCATGTGGTCACATGGGCCAAATGCAGACGGCCCGGCCGGCTGTATCATGCCCTGTCTTCAGCCGGTCCAAGGCATGCTGGGAGAAGCACCTGAGTGAATAAGCAGCCGTGAACGCCCCAAATTACCCAAGCTGCTCTTGCACAACACCAGCATCAATGAACCTGCTGACAGGACCTTCAACACTTGATAGTCCTCTCCTAATGCTGCTGAGCATGCTTCCTCTTCACCCCCTACTCCTGATGTTATCACAGTAAGATGTTTGCTAGTCTTGATTTAACAGGCTTTGTAGCATCCGTGTGCATTTGAGAGTTTAGTTTCTCACCCTGTAACCTCAGCTGAGCCTTGAGATAATGCCACCGCAAGCCTTTGCAGTTTCAGACAGCCTGCTAATGAGCATAACACCATGCAGACTGATCCAGACCAACCAAAGGATATAGAATGATGGATGGGGGCTTTTATCTGGGAAATAAACATTAGTTTCTCCACCTTATCATCTTATCTCACTGTGATTTGAGGATTCTCCCACAACAGGATGCCTCATGACTGGACTGCTGACACCTATGCATCCCTCTCTGGAGGGTTTACTCTTTTGGACACAAGGAAACAACATGCTGTTTGGTCAGTATGGCCTTATAGTCGTGATAAGGAAATGTAACTACAAGGCCTACAAAAGATGGCACAGACTGAATGTCCAAAACGACTTTACAATTACAATTCACTTTTCTATAATACAAATGTATGTTATTGTGACAGTGTTTTCAAATTGATATCCTTATATTTTGCTCATTTTAAATGTCTGACAACAATATACAGTAGTTTGTTAAGACCTTGCTTGTTAAAGCTCTGTGCTGCCTTCCTCTGTGGAGCATATCTCCAACCCCATGAGATTAACTCCGGTACATGGGGATAATGGGGGCTTTTGTCTTATTAATACATCCTTGCCAACACAATGCCTTCTTTAGAGTGACGGATGAACAAGCCTCAACAACATCGGAGGGGTCAGGGCGGGAGGGGACACACAGCAGGCTGTGCAAGGAACTGTGTGTGTGTGTGTGTGTGTGTGTGTGGGCCCCTGCGAGGACGCGCCTTGGGTGCACGCAGCTCATCTCAGCCTCTAACAACAACTATACAGACTATGCAGCAAACTGCATTGAACCCCCCCCCCCGTATGATCGACAGTTGTAGTCCTGCGTGTTAATATTTAACGTCACACAATGTTATTCATTAAAACACACACTGTGTTTAACAAATGCAGCTGTCACACCGAATCCAAATATTCACTGTGGCTACAGGCTGCAGCAGTGTTTCTGTTTGTGGTAAAAATGTTGCTTAATGCCTCTGCTGTCATGGGTATATGTGAGATTTTGATGTAATGAGGAGAACCTCGTGGAGTTCACGAGCGAAGGATTTTTTATTTTTAAAGCCCAAGAAATGAACTAACTGAATGTTAATCTGTATAGAATTTTACAGTAGTGCGAGAGACACATCAGCTCCTTTTGTTAGATTGCTACAGCACATGCAGACTGTCACACTTATTTTGAGAAATTGCCATTACTTACCCCATGAGAAATCTAGTTCAGTGCAGCGAAAAGACGCTCCGACAAATATTTGTCTCCAAATGTCCTCACATGTGGTCACCAGTTTCCACAAATGCTGCGTCAAAGTTCAGCGCTTTCCTCTGCCCCGGGGTCGAGCGGCAACGATGACAATCAAAACTTTAGTGGAGGACTAGACGGCTGTCTAGTCATTGGTAAATCCATATCAGGCTGTGCGCCACCGCGGAAACGAAAGCGCGACGGTTTCAAAAAAACAAGGAGCGATGAAAGCCAAAGAAGACTTTTTAAAAACGGAGAGCGCACTTTCTCTTTCGTCGCTCTAATCCAACAGTCCGTCTGATTGTCCTCCTGCTCTCCGTGAACAACAGCTCCACGGGGCTGTGAAGCTTCAGGGAGGCGCGCACACAATACGCGGTCACACACAAACACACACCCACACACACGAGAGACAGATTGTATGGAAACGTCGTATCCCCGTAAAGAGTCTCGAGTCTCTGTGTCGACATATAACGTTGATGCGGGTTTGTGGACAGCAATTAATATGGAAAATAATTTTTAAGACTATTTCTGGACCTTTCCCCCACTCAGGAGCACACAAATGAAGTCCAGATGTTCCACCTCTTCACTTCCTCTCTCCTAGCAGATCCCAGTATGAATTAGAGTCCACACTTTTCAGCTCATCCTGGCTCAGTTTCCCTTGAGAGCAGTGGCCAGCTGCAAATGCATACAGCTCTTTGACAGTGAAATTAAATTAATACATTCTCCAGTGTTAAAGGAGCATGACAAATAAACATTAACATTTGACCTGCTCCTACTTCTGTGACTTTTTTTTTTCAAACTACACTATTTTATTTGTTGTTTCTGATGAGTCATTTCACATTTATCCTTCAGGTCTGGGCATAGGTGTAATAAGGAGGGTGAGGTGAAGGTAAGTCAGGGTTGTTAGTCACCAGGGCTGTGCCCAGACATACAGCGGGGCAGGTGCTGAAAGAGCCTGTTTCCACCCCCAGAGGAGGTAATAACGTCTTCACAGTCATTACATTGAAAGCCACAGTCACGGCTATGGTGTCATGTGTCTGTGATAAGAAGAAGGAGCTGCGTAATGTTGTTATACTATATTAGGTTATCTTACATCTAGGAGCTCCCCAGCTTCTGTGCTAGAGACATTTGGATTTGTTTGGAATTGTGGGTGCACCTCCAGGGTTTCTGAAATGTTCCAAATTCATGATTTGTTTTTCAGAAACTGCTTGAGAGAAAAGATGCAAAATGGAAATGGTTGAGTGATGATTCAGAGCTTAACCTTAAGAGAGTTTTCCTTTTTAAAAGACCACTGCCCAAAGACCAGGAAGCAGGTGGAATTTCTTCAGAACCACGCCCTGGCTGAATGAGATCAGAACACATTATGCAGGGAAAGCACCTCACTGCTCATCATATAGTCTACAGTCTATCGGGGTGAATGAAACATCCCCAATGGAAATAAACCTGCAGTTCCCAAATGAGTCTTGGTGTGTCTGGTCTCTACCAAACACTTTCAACAACTTTGACTCATGTCGTGTCTGCTGGTGGTTTACTGGGGGAGAAAGGATCGAGATTGTGCAATCCACTCTCACCGCACTCATCCCTGCTGCCCCCACAGCAGCAGCTGGTATGTGGAAAGTAAAAAAAAAAAGAAGAACTACTTGTGAAAAACTTTGCAATAATTCTGTTGGAGTTGCTAAAATCTTTCAACCTGCAACCTCAGGAGATGGAGACAACTTTAACGGTTTAACGGTGCATCTCCAAAGCTTTTGTTGTTCACTTTTTTTTACTCTCAGCTAAAGTGCTGGCAGGTTGAATGAGCAGTGTGTAATGGATGTTTAGCAGACAGGCTTTATGGACTGACTTCTAACTGTCAGTGGGTTTATGATGGGACTCTTTCAGGAGCTGCTCCGCTAAAGCTGCCCCACTGCTGTGCCTCTCACTAAGCTTTTAGGGGAGGGGTCAAGAGCCCTGACCTCACTTCCTGTTGGGGCTCCTCACAAGCATTCCATTGTCTGTGAGAATGTGCACGGGCTCAGGGGACTCTGCACATCTGGCAGCTGTTATTAGTAACCTCCTGTACCCACCCCCCACCCCCTGAGGAAGATTACTACATGTGCTGGTAGATGTGTGCCCCACAACGCACCTCAAAATAAACTCTCTGGGATAGTATTGTTTCATGAGCCACTGCCATGTTGCCACTACTTGAATAGAATGAATCACATCGATTTTTTTTAGCAATTTGCATTTTATCTCCCTGCCAGTCCTTAAAATTTAAATACACACAATACATTTTAGAGGTTAGTCTCTACAATTGCAATAACAAGAAGCAATGTTAAAGCAATAATTGGACATTTGGGGAAATATTATGCTTATTTGCTTTCTTGCAGAGAGAAAGCAGCCGGTTAGCTTAGCTTAGCACAAAGACTGAAAACTGGGGGAAACAGTTAGCCTGGTTCTGTCTAACACTAACTGTCAGCACCTCTAAAGCTCGTTAATTAACACATCTTGTTGGTTTATTTTTTTAAAATTTTTACTTAAAAAACTGAAGTGTAAAAACAATTCACATCCATTTTGCAGGGGGTTATGTGCCGAACTATTTCTTGGCTGGGGCCAGTAACTTCCTGGTTTCTCCATTGGTTGCCTGGCAACTGCTCCAGACCAAGAAATAGTCCCTGTATAAAACAGTGAATTCTTGTTTTTACACTTGGGTTTTTGTACAGATTAAATAAAATATATAAAATGTTAATTATTGAGCTTTAGAGGTTATGGTAGGTGAACAGTGCCAGGCTACCTGTTTCCAGTGTTTGTGTTAAAGCTAAGCTAACCGGCTGCTGGCACCAGCATCATATTTATTCAACATGACAGTGGCATCAATCTTCTCATCTTCTCATCAAGAAGAAATTTTGTAAAATGTCAAACTTTTCCCTTAAAGACATTATTGTCACCTTTACACCAGGCAAAACTGCCTCCTTTACTAGGAGCATTCAGACAGGCTGTGGTCACCTGACCCAGGTTTGAACTTACCAGAAGTAGGCCATGTAAGAAGGTTTCAAGTCAGTCATTAAGATGCGTGCAGGAAGTAGGTAGTGCATGAGACATACAAAGTGAAGACACTGTATTATTTGTATTACTCACATCTGTAGACCTTTTTTCAAAGAACACAGGACCCAAAAAAGGCAAAGTGGTCTTAGAAGAGCAGCTAAATATTCTATGTTTCTACTTTTAGACACAGGATTACACTGGGGATGTCATTAACAGTAAACGCTTACTGTTCTCAGGCTCTGTATTGTGTGAAAATGGAGACTTTCCATCCCTTTCCATCTTCCATCACATTTCTAGTACATGAAGTTGAACCCCAGATCCAGCTGTCAATATGTAATGTATGAAATAAGGGCAACCCATATAGCACCCAATAGGCCACCGTGTGATCTTTTTTTTTTTTCACATTTTGAGTCATTGGTGTGTTTGTTATGTACTAATCTATCCAGACAAAACATATCTGAAGATAACAAACTGTTTCGATTTCAAACAGAAAATTTACAGAAAGGAAGTTGTAGGGGAACTATCTCCGACTACTTCCTCATCCACATAAAAAAGTCTCCCAGACAAGAAAGTTGTTGTGGAAACCTCCCTCTGTTCTGCACAGATGCTCACGACCCAAGTTAGTATATGTATTTTAAGCTCTGTGAATGTTCACATGTGCATCAAAGTTGTCCGAGTCAGTCAGGACTGATGTGAAACGGATGACACAATTCTCAGAGGACTGTAGATTATGTCAAAGGAAAAGGAAATGTGCACAGTTTGCATTTGAGAAGCTGTTGTTACCACTATTTGGTGGAACGTGACTAGATGCATGCTGGTGATAGATCCTCTTCACACTTGGATTCAAAATAATTAACACCAACATTTTTGCACCAGATGTAAAGGCTTTTGCTGGCTCTCTGGAATTTGCACGTAAATCAGAACTTTATGTGCATTTTAGCAGGACAACACACCATGAAAATGCATCTTTAGTTCACAAACAGGACCTGCTAGGAAAATTACTGACCAAAAAAAGCTCTACTGCTTTGTTTAAATCATTCAAATGTACAGTATAATCTAGGGCACTGTGCATACAGTTAATTGACGCAGACAGTGCTTGTGGCAGTAAAGGTTTGGTTTTCTCTCTCAACACCAAACAGCACAAATGCTGCCTGGAGTCAGGGTGGCTTATCTCTCTCTACACTCCAAACAGTGGGCTTAAGTGCTGGCTGTGCCACATGTCTCTGCTGTTCACAGGTTTAGAAGAAATCCGTCTACCCTGCATTAACTCTCCCGAGAACTGCAGTGTTATCTTACCGCTTATCTCTAGAGCATCTAGAAGTTTGTTTTTTTTCCTGCACAAAAGAACTCAAACATCTTACATTTGATTTGTGCATTGTGCAGGGATAATGTCTGAATCACTGTCCGCATTCAGGTCACTTTATCTACTCACACACACAAAGGAATAGGCCTCATGTTGGTGATATGTATTTGTGATCATTTGATCTTTAGAAAAAACATTGTGATTTAACTTCTATTGTTTGTATCTGTGTTGCATTTGATCTTGTGTGTCCGCAACAAAATATATTTATGTATTTTTCTTCATTATTTTCTTGAATGTGCTTTTACAATTTTTCATCGCTCCACCCCTCTACTGAGGTGTCTCTCACAGGAGTATAGAGTTACCTTATTTTTACAGTCAGGCCTGAAAAGACTGCTCCCATGGTCCACTTCTGCACCGGTCTGTGTACTGGTTACCATGCTTGAGTATTAGTATTGGGTGTCTGTTGTGTTCACTGTCCCCCGGTCCACTGAGGAGAAAAGTGTTAGTGGATAGTAAAGTGAGGGGGGCACATGGTTGTGTGTGGGAGGGGAGTCATGACTTTTGTGGCTTCCTGCAGATTAGGACAGTGTTTATAGAGCCTTGCTGAAGTACCCGTAGCAAAACGCATTTAAATCCACACATCCATTATTAGAGTTTTTTCCATTAACATTAACTGAGAGCGTGTGTGTTTATACTGTAGCAGGAGCAGTCACAGGAGAACTGATGTACATCCTGTCATCTATGTGGTCAAACAGTCATTTGGCGGTTGGAGAAGTGTCTTTTCTGAGGTGCAGAAAGAGCATAAAAGCCTCAGTTTAGCGTTTAGCAGAGCCACAGATAGGATCCCTGTCATTTAATCTTCAGAGGCATCACAAAAGGCACTGCTAAAAATCTGTTGTTTTGACCTGAAACCATATGGCAGTCATCAGTGGCTCCTCTTGCGTTGGCAAAGAAACCCAACCCTGACATTTCTTGCAAATTCATTGACCAGAAAGTAAGTTCAAAAGGTTAGTCATAGGTTTGCATGTGCACGTGTGTGTGTGTGCATCTGTGTGCATTAGCAAGAATCAGTCATGTTTTCTGTTTGCTATTCTGTCACATCTGATCTGTAACTACACTCATTCTTTGACCTCAGTGCTATTTAGTTTCAGAGTGCTACGTGCTGGTTGAGGTAAGAGAGAGAATTTGTGCACAGATGTTGCATAGCAGTCACTCAGCACAACAGAAAAAAACAGACCTGTCCTTCTTTGTTTGGTCATGCAGAACGTTTTTGAAGAGTTTACTAGGAAAAAGGAAGGAAGGAGCGGTATGGTAAATTAGTTGAAAAAGGCAATAGAAAAGGGATAGATGTGTCCTAGCATGTATCTAAAAACCTGTAAGCAGAGGAGGGAAGGAAGTGAAGTGAAGTTGGTCAATAGAGGGTAAAATAAGCTTTCAGTAACCAGGTCAAGCATGCACCTATTACCTCTTGCCTGGAGAAGCTTGCATGTTGTACGGCTGACACAGGGAGGCTGGATTCAATGAGCTGATATTTGTGTATTTTTGCTTGAGGCAGAGCGCTCAGTATTTATTTGTAAAAGCATGTTTACAAAAGAGTGTTTGTGCTAACACATGCGTCAAAAGGTGCACATTTCTCTCTTCAAGCAGAACTTATCTTCTGTTTCCCAAAGGGCAGCTGGCACTTGACTGTTGGGGTCAATGTTGGGGGTCATCAGATAAGAAAGATCAGGGTCAGGCCATGACTTTAATCCAGTGTTTCTTACCAGCCTCTTTCTTGACCTGTACCCCTCTGCATGCCCTTAGTTAAATGTCAAGTTGTGTCGTCAAAGTGGTAAAATGTATACAATAAAAAAAAAGACAAAGAGTGTGAGGAGGGATGGAAGGAGGGCAGCAGGGGTCTAAATCTCACACTCTCCTGATACAGCCTGAAGCACTTCAGTCTTTAAAGCTGATCTCTCTCTCTCTCTCTCTCACACACACACACACACACACACACACACGCGTAGACAATGAGCATGACTCAGACCCAGCCTGGATGTGGCCCATACAATCAAATGGACACAGAATGGGAGACCAATTTCAGCAGGGACCATGACAAATTAGCATATTTGTCATTTTATTTGTTGCCAGAGTTACTGACACATAAGGACTTAAAAAAGGAAGCTGAATAACATTTTGTTTCATTTTCCAATGATCCTGGAAAACAAGTATATTTTTATTTATATAGCCCAATATCACAAATCACAAGTTTGTCTCAGGGGACGTCGAGCAACTTCAGGGGTCAACTCACCTTCTCCAACTTATTATTACAGTAATGCTATATGAAGTTATTTTCCAACTAACAGGTAGATAAGGTAAGTTATGAATGTAAATCATTAATAAGAAAAGTCATATGCAATCATTTTTTATTGTGTTTTAGTGTATTTTACTGTGTCATTCTAAGCCACCTTTGAACCGGACAGAAACCCTCCCAGGTTTATTGGCTGCACACTGTTGCGTCCCCTGTGATCAAGCTCCACACGCCGCCTGGGAAGTGGTGCTTTGATCAGCGCACTGCGCACATTTTTCCCATCATCATCTCACTTCCCTCCCTGGTGTTTATTATTGGCTGCAGCTGGAACACCTCCAGTCACTCAGACCTCACTCCACCAAGGTCATGCTGACAAAATCCCACTCCACAAAGCTGAAACAGCCCTCCTCTGTTTGACTTTAACTCATGTTAGCATCTGCAATTGTAGCAGCATGAAGAAATGTTTCTGTACAGGTTCAGATCACGTGTCATTACGTCCCTGAGTTGGTATTGGTCTCTGCTGAATGATCGTTATCAGTATAGTGCATGTTATGAGAGATGATTTCTTCCCCAATCTTCCTGTTGAATAACATTTTACTACTCTAGAGTGAAAGAAAGAAAGAAAGAAAGAAAGAAAGAAAGAAAGAAAGAAAGAAAGAAAGAGAAAAACATAATTGAATCATTCAGTATAACAGGTTCTTCGTGGAAACAATAGGACAAAAATGGTTCACCAGCCACTTTGATCACTCTACAGGGGTACAGTCTCAGGTATAGTCTCATCTAATGCATGTGATTGTTGACAGGGAAGTGCTTCTGTCACTTTATCTGAGTCATGTCACATCTCTTCCATGTTTTAAGCCCTGAGCTTTTTTTAGCTATTGGTAATCCTGAGTTGCAGAACTACATTGTTGCATTGTGAAATTAAAAGCATTTTTGTTTGCAAAAAGACATTTATATCACTGTACAATACAATGCCATCCAAATTAGTTAATTAAGTTTTTGGCATTATTTTCTTATATGTGTTGATATGTCACATTGTTTTTTAGCAACAGTCGTTTTAACTGGGTTAGTAGGTAATTTGAAAGTGCCTCTTAGCAAGTAACAATGAAAGACCGTTAATTAGTTTCAAAAGTGCAGTAACTTTCCCAACACTTCAGTAATGGGGATCAGGGTAAAAGGTGGCGAAGGAAAAACATACATTCTGGCCAAGAGAGATTGGTAATATTGATACAGCTGTCCTCTAACTGCATGATGACCTCACCGGCCACATCCAATCAAGTTCAAAATTACTTATCACCCACAGCCCAATCTGTAATAACCTCAACAATTAAAGGAAAGTTACCAGATACCATAGAGAAGAAACCAAATTGCAAGTTAATCCTTTCATACACATTAAAAGCACCACTGTCGAAGCACAATATAAACAATACTTAAAAAGATAATTAAGTGCAGCTCCAGATTCCACAGACTTGCTCAAGAACTGGCAACCCATCCCACATACAATATCCCATCACTAAATAATCTCTATGCTTGCTAATGATATCCAGCCATCACTTTATCCCTGCTGAAGTCTGCGATGAGCCATGACTAAAGCGTGCCGCCCTCTATTAGGTTTCTCACTGAATACATTTTGAGGCGCCCTAACGTCAGTGGATCTGTCGTCCCTGGATACACACATCTGTGTGTGAGGTTTTCACATGATGATGACTGTTAGCTCATGCTGCTGCTTGCCAGCTGGGCTGGTTCTGCTTGGAGATTTGTGAGTCATGCCATTAGAGCTTAAAGTCTGCACAGTGGAATAGAGACTGATGCATCATTAACTAATCAGACTGCAGGTTTGATAGTGGTAGCATCCGCTGTTAAAACATATAAAGAATCATTCCTTCAGGCAGTTGGAGTGGATGATGGGAAATGCAAACTCAGAGGTGTGCATGTATATGTGCGTGTATGCATGTGCTCAACCCTAAAATTCAGAATTTGGCCACAGTGCAGCTGCCACAGAGAATGCTCCATAAAACTGACGAATATTGCTGCTGGATAACAAAAAAGAAATGTGGCTTTAATTAACAGCTCACACGAATTCTACAACTGGAATCATAGTAAGTAATCTCACTAACCTAAAACAGATTGAATTAGACATTCTTCCTTATGCTAAAGCTGCAATAGGACCACTGTTACTAAACTACTAAATTACTTACTACTAAATTTGAATGGTGTTACTAATCTAGACCCAAGATTGTTCTCTGTCTGTCATATGTTTGGAACACTAATTCAGCCCATGAGCGAATCATTTTGTAAACCAAGACTTTCAGTAATTCATAACCCGATACTATACTAAACTATAATATGTTTTCATTTTGTGGTACTAAATATTTAGCCAGTCAAGGTGTCACTTTTTAAATGATGATTGTCTCGTTTTTCACTGACTCTGCTCAAATAAATTCATACTGCTCCCAGCGGAAAAGAGCAGGGAGGGTCCCTTGTACTAACTGTGGGACTTTCATGTTTTGAAGAACTCCTTCAGTTCCAGCTTTCTTCTTCAACTTTGTACTTCGGGTGAGTGCTAGTCACCTAATGATTTGCACCGCTGACCTCAACCAGTTCCAATAACACGGCTGAGTTTTAGGTCTCCAACTTGGAGAAACAGCCCTTTAACCTCTAGGGACCCGGAGAGGCTTTAAGTCAAAGCAGCTTGAAAAAGGAAAAGACGGAATGTCCATTAGCTCTCCAGCTCAGCTCCTTCTGGAGGTGAATTGATTTAACGGCCTCAGTGAAATATTGCTCTTATCCTGGCCCTGAATTCCAGGAAAAGTTTCAGCGAAGTTCTGGCTTCCATAAATCAGTTTCCTCTGACTGTTTTAATGCTGCATAGGGGGGCAAATGAGAACTTCCTCACCCATAACCTCAACAGGTATCACTTTGAGTCACTCACTGTGCAGTCAGATCTTTACGACCCAGTCTGTCACACCACAGTGGCGTCAAAGTCATGCTGCTTCAATCAGTCTCCCTGCTTTATTAACCTGTTAGTGTTTCGGCATGTGGTCATGGTTAGGCCTTTATTGCCCGCAATCTACAACAACGGTGCCAGTCAAATCTGACTGACTTCTATCTCCTAACTGTGTTTTTACAGAGGCAAACAACAAAAAAAACTTGGGACTGCTGGAGGGAAGCCCAACCCATGTGAATGATAGACCTGTTTCTGCATGCCCATTAGACTCAGGCAATCTGATTAATAAACAGGGTTAGGTTCACATATGAATGGCTCGGTTTCTAGGACAGTAGGGCCAAGGGCTCTGACAGGAACTCTCGACACAGCTCTCATGAATAGCACATAAACAAGAACATCCGTAAACAGTTTATAAGACCCATTTGGACTTTGTTCTAGAAGGGTGGGTGGGAAGGAGGGATTCAGAAAGGGGATGAGGACAGGAGGGGCGAGAGAGTGAAACAGTGAAGCTGATACTCCCGCTATGGCGGCCCAGTTGGGAGGAGCAACATCAGGCTGCCTCTGTACTCCTTTGGGACGTTCTGCCTGTACAAACAAACCGACCCCGGGCCTCTGGTCTAATGGGAACCAGACCTGCTCAAGGACCAAATCCCCCCCCCGTATGACCAACGCTCTGCCGACACACACTCCAGCTGAAGGACGCACTTCAATTATCCCAAACAGACCTGAAAATATACCCTGTTCCTTTCCCCAGTTTTCCCACACAGCAACGGCTCATGACGTTCCACATTTCTACATCAGCACTGACCTTCTTGACCCTCGAGCAGCCAGATTCCAGTGACCCGCACTTATCTCCAGACACACTTTCTCTCACTTTCACATGCTTTCACTATCACTCCTCCTCTCTCTTTCCCTCCATCTATACATCACACAAATCCACACAAAGCATTCCATTGACTCGTGTCGATACTTTTCTTTTCCAGTCCAATACATATCGCTCTATATCTTCAACAAGCTCTGATTTAAAATATTTTTTTAACTCTATTCCACATGACAGTAAGTACATTTTCCATACAAGTAACAGCATAATTAGATCTATGCCAAATGACGAAAGCATTCCTAACCGGAGGCACCGTTATGACCTGCTGGGTGCTGATTGAGGACTGTTCATCCCTGGCTACAAAGTCTGAATGTTCTCATTGTGAGGGTTCAGAGTTTATCAGTGAATGTCCTCCCAGTCTCACTGCTGTCTCTATCTGAATGTTCTGTTTCACTAAAGTATGAATATTGGCAAAGAGTCAGATGGAGGGGAGAAAGGGCTCTTAAAACACATAGAGCCTCCACATTGACTGCACGTCTGATGCAGAGAGGGCTGATTTTGATATGGCCTGGTGACAGTGGGCCTCACGGACATGTGGTGCTGTTTAAATTGCATCACTTGTTTTTCTTGAACAATAAGACTGAGACAAAAATACATGTTAATGCTTCCTTCTTTACTTTTCTTTTTACTCCATAACCCTGGTGTGTAGGCCTAGAAGTGCATGTACACGTGCATGTGCATAAATAATTATTTGATTATTTTGCTAGTAGTGATAGAGTCACTGACGCCAAGTGCCTGGAAGTACAGCATATTTCTTAAGGAGAATGGGCCGTGTCTGATGAGTTGGAACGAATTGACAAACACTGGATATGACTGTTCAACTCCCACCCACACAACTAGGCACAAAACAGTCAATGTTCCCCCACCTACACACACATACACACACACACATCCTCCATTAGATTTTTGCCTGGTCTTGTGTGCTCCTCTGAAATTCTCTGTATTTCTCTTTCTCCGCTGAAGCGCTATGGGATTCGCTATGGGTGCTTGTGTCTTTGTGCCGTGCATGCCAGGTGTGGCCAAGCCCAGACACAACCCTCTGGAAATGAAGTGTTTTTCTGCAGAGTTAGCACAAAGCAAGACTTGTCGGTAACAAACGTGTTGCAACTTACTCACTTCAGGCTCCCTGAAAGAGGCTAGGAGTGGGAGGTGTGTATGGGTTGTGAAAGACATTAGCCTGAAAGTGTGTTTACAACATTGAGTACTTGCTCATATTGGATGTGTAGATGTGTGTATGTATAATCTGCTATTGTGAGTGTGCATTGGTTAGACTGTGTGTTTGCATGATATAGCTCCAGGATAAATTTAATTGGTAGTCCATTGATCCACTCTAAAAATGTACTCACGTGCCACAGTTTTGATGGATGAAATGGAAATGGATCAATACTGCAGCACAAAAAACTCTCTGAACAAAACATCCAGCAGTTTGACAGAAAGATGACTTTGACCCTTCTTTGTGCGTAGTATATATTTCATCACATGTCGTTTTACTGTAATAAATGAGTGTTATGTGGCCTTGCCTTTTTTTATAGTACAACACACTTCTTGCATCTTGCAACTTAACCACAAAGAAAGAACATGTACTATGCTAGCCTTGATAAGACCAGGTGGGTGTGTCCAGCCAGGAGTTGAATCACTGTTGGTTTATATTCCCACTGATGTCATTTATTTGGTGACAGAACTTTGGCAGGAAGGGACTGACAAACAGTCAAGGTCACTGACCCAAAAGCCACCAAGTTTGTATGTCCCTGATGTTTCAAATTAATGATTATTCCCTGATGTAAGGGGTGACAGAGCAGTCTTTGTCTATTAATGGTCATATACACACCACATCTTTGTCCATTAATGGTTAAATACATAACCGTCTTTCGTCATTTGTTAAAAGCTCCTTCCTCTTTGCTTTTTTCTTTTCTAATCTGATCTCTTCCGACACATTGTTCCACTGCCAAATTGTTCCACTGCCACATTGCAACCGTTTGGAACTGGGGAAGTAGAGACACCTGGATCTTGCTAATTTTCCACTGAGATTGTTCTCCTTCCAGAGTAGCTTAAGCCAGAGCCTTTGGTCATGGGATGACAATAATGATGTGGCATGGTCTGATAGTGAGATACTAGGAAGCGTGGGGACTCCACACCCCCGTGGCCCCTCAACGCTCTCCCCTCTCCTGAATCAAATGCGCAGAGATGTGTGGGATTACTCTCACAGGAGGAACTTGAACCCTCTGACTTCCTGCCTGCTGATGAGGTCACTGGTCTCAGTGGGAGTGTCTGTGAAATGCCTGCTCAATAACAGCCGACTGACGGCAAGGCAAGGCAGGAGAGGGAGGAGGGATGAAAATGAGGAATGGGAGATGTAGTGAGGGTAGAGTAGATGACAGGTTGATGTGGGGTTGGAAGAGGAGGAGGGGGAAAAAGTGCCTGTCTCTAGTGAGCCTGAGGCAGTTGGCGGAGCACAGCATGTGTTCATGTTATGGAGAGGACTCAGCTCTCTCTTTAGACAATTAGACAAGGGGGGTGGGGGGTGGGGTGGGGGTTGTGTGTGTGAAGGAAAAGCCAGGAAAATCTCACAAAATGGCTGAGAATGTCCCCATCTGACAAAACTCTGTTTTTCAATTATAATAATGAATTGCTATCCGAGGCAGTGCATAGACCTAAAATCTGACTTTATGTATTAATCTGTTGGTTCAGATAGGGATCAGGACTCCATATGCCAGAACGCTTTGCTTCGCCCTGAGGTTGGCCTCATTTATGACCAAAAAAATGGCCCTCAATAAGCCAGATGATTGTCTGTCATGCTGTCACAATAAAGTACTTTTATAAGGAACTTCTAACTTGTGGTATCACATGCTACTCCTAGTCAGCTGGCCTGCCTCTCTCTGGCTCCTGGCTGATGTCAGAGCACTCTTGATTAAAGAGTGGGCTGTCTTTGGTCAGGTTGCTCTGAGGTAACTTCTTCTCCCTAAAAGCAGCAGAACCTGGGCTGCTGAGAGGGGGGGCACCTGGTGCGCAGTGTCTGGGGCTGCGGCCCTATAGGTAGGGGTTAGGGGAAGGAAGAGAGGGGCAGGATGGTGATCGCACATACAAAGCCATCTTGTTTTAGGCCAGGCTCAGATGGAGCTGCTCTGTTGCCAAGGGTCCAGAGCCCTACATCCTGCCGTCCAGTGAAAGACCTAGTCTTCAAACAAGCTGCATGAACAAAGAGCCATACAGGCTCTGTGCATGAGCACCCATACACCACCCCTCCAACACACATACAAAGAGTGCACTGTATTTCACTGTATCTCCCATCATCTCTGTTTTTACTTCCCAATGCCACCCTCATTCAGCTCTAAGTATTTCTCAAGAGATCACGGTTTCATACCCTAACTCTCACAAAACAATGCAATTAAGTAATTCTCTGTAAAACACACACAGCTTGGTCAAAACACACACAGTCACTCCCCCGTCATCGTCTTCCTGTGTTTCACCCTCAGGCAGCAACAGCATAATGCCTTCCAGATGTTATGATGCTGTACTCTACAGCCCTACCAAACCTTGGAAGTCAGTGTCCCTCTCTCATGGTGTTAATGGTGCCCAGGAGGCCTCTGAGGGGGGAAGGGGAGGTCACAAGACCTCTCAAGCTCCTACTGCGCCTACAAAAAAACTTCAGCATCCTTTCCCTTTCACAGGGTAATGGCTGATCTGTCTTCTCTGTGCACTTATCAGCAGGGTTTCAAATGAAAAGCTGCATGAGGAACATGGGTGTGGTTTAAAAAGACATCCTGGTAACATTTTAGAAAAGAAGGTGTGCTTACAAACAGGATAACAAAGCCATCTGCAGCTGTTATGGGTATCTTGTGTCAGCTGCTCCTCATCAACTTATCACAGTCCTGCGAGTGTTTCTCTTCTTTCCTTTTCTTAGTCCAGTTGAGCTTCTAGTGTAAAAAAAAATCAATGGCTACTATCAAGAGCTAGCTTGTGTTACCATCTTCCCTCCTTCCCCTCCTCGTGACCCTTACTAAATGATCTTGTGTCACAGTCTCAGATTTATGTTCCATACAATGTTCCAAGCTGTGCTCTATTAATCTGTAAAAGGCCAATCATTAGGGCCCTATCTGTTTCTCAGTATGAACACTAAAACGCTCTGGGACATGGTAGACAGCCACAGTCCCTCAGGCCATGTTTTTTAAAATGCTAATCTTCTTTTTAAAGACAGCGATGGATCTCATCTGTCTGCTATAGAAACTTCTACTTTATTTATGCTCATTTGCTATGGAGTTTTGTGGTGGTTCGATGATGAAATGCAGTCAGTGGCACAGGACTGCTTCCAAAGATGGTTTTGAATTGTTTCTGTTATTTGGCAACTTGCAACATAGCAAAGACAGACTATTTGACATATACTCGCATGGCTGGGGCAAAGGGACATGAAGCAAAATCATACAACAACATTTTAGCTGGCCAGTGGATCCACTGAGGCCATGGGTGAGCCCCAGACTCAAATTCAAAGAAGAGAGAGAAAGCTGGAGAGAGTAGGAAAAGACTCCAGGCTGAGGAGCTCTGTGAGAAAGTGGCCATCTGCAGCACATGTTGGAGTCAGCCCAAAACAAACAAGTTAAAATTAAACCACAGAAAGACAGCCAATTTCTGTGTTTAAAGTTCTTACAAACAGAGGATTACCGTGTTGCCATTTCAAAGGTCTGAGAAATTGTCATTTTTGTAGTTTATCCCCCCACAATACAACCAATAATGTACAGCTACACCGCTGGCTAGGCACAGCTGGTTGCCACATAATGAAGGAAGATAGTACACAAAAGTTTTAAAGAAAACGTTTCTGTAAGTCATGTGTAGGATATTAAAGAACTTTTATCTTTCCCAAGTTTTCCTGCAGTAACATTACTTTCTCACACTTAAGTAAATGCAATGGTATGCATAAAACCACTTTTGAAAAACGTTGTTGCAAAATATGTCTATTTTAAATATGACATTCACCCTCTACTGTATTTTACAAAATGATGTGTTTAAATTATACTAACACATTTTAGGGTGGAATCAATACACATACAGTATCTATACTTTAATAACTAGTATAGCAATATGCTCACTTGAAACTGCTACCAAGTACTTTCCTTGGAGATAAAACAAGACGGTAATAAGTCAGGCCAGAGTTTGTAGAATCATCGAGTCATCAAGTGTGCGTTCACATGAAATTAGAATTTGAATCACATTTCCTGCCAAATATGTGTTCAAAGTTCGACTTGCAAGACTAGCAGTTTATACGGTTAAGATAACATAGAGAAGATGGAGGCCTCTCAGCACATGTGAGGTACTCGCCTACCCGTCACAAATAATGATTAATTCAAATTAAATCTGACTAAACCCGAATCCCACGATTCAACTTAGTTGGCTTTGACCTTGCTAATTAGGTTTTCCCAGAGGCTTTGTTATGGCCTTAGAGTGAGTGTATGTGGTCACTGTGGTTGCCACTGCTGAGGTTTCCCAAATCCATATGATATCCAACTGTTTGCAGGAGCCCCCTCCTCCACCTTCACCAAAAGACTTGACTGCCTACCAAGTCTCTGCACAGGAAGAGGAGATCAAATTTGTATGAAGGTTAAAGAGAGTGTGTTACGATGGTTGATTTGACACTATGCTGCTATCTAGTGGTGACTAACAATAATCAGGTGTGTCCTTGAAAGAAATACTGTAAAACAAGGGAAAGGTATTGCCATTTGAAAAACGTAATTTTGTCAACCCTACCTTAACTCAGAGATCATAAAATTTTAAATGTTTGTCTTGAAGTGAAGACATTTGCAGGGTTGTGCACTGTGATTTATTTTAGGATCACTTTGTTGAATTCAACACATGGGGGAGCCAGAGATCAGTGACTTCCATGCAGCGGCTTCTGCAGTGTATGTCCTAAAGTAGCCTAAGTCCCTGGACAGAACAAAGAGCCATCAGATAAAACATTCACATATGTCTTCTCTCTCCTTGCGTAAGCATTTATCCTCATGAACAAATTGTCATTGGCCGGTTTGGAGGTTATCATGCAAAGGGTTTGGAGCCCCAGATGATGTAGGAGGGTCTTTGCTGTTCAAATGGAAAAACATTTACAGTTTATTACTCCCAAAATGCATGACATCATTCATCACAATCTCTTTATGCAGCACATGCCCCTCCTAAACCCAGTTTTCTCACCCTCTAATCAAATTGAGGCTATTGCAAATCCAAATGATTTTTCTGTTTCTGTCTTTGAAAATAAAAAGAATGTCTAATTTGAAGAAACTGAATGAGCTTCTGTCTGAGCTCTTTGTTTCCCCCAATCATGCAGCCCCTAAACATTCCCATATGACTGTGATGTCAAGCTTTATGTTACAGAGCAATGGTCGACTCTTCCACCATCATCAGGCTCAGATAAGGTAGTTGGATCCTCCCTCAACTGTAGGACCTGAAACCCACTGTCAGCAGGCATCTGTCCTGTTGAAGTGTTCTTGAGCAGGACCAATTTAAGGTTGTTTTTTTCAGTTTTGCTGAAATCACTGTAAAGTAGCAAGAGATGAATAAATACTGATTCCCCCACAAAAACAAGTAAAATTATTCATAGTTTTCTTTGGAAACTGTGGAGTATTCTACAAATCTAAAATGTGTCTTGTTTTATCTTCTCCACATTTCTACATCATCACTTCTGTAATCAAGGGGATATGTGGCAGATACTCTGACTCATCCTCCCCCGCCAACTGGAAGATTCTAGATAAAACTGATTATTGAGCAAATGGGAAGCCTGAAAGGGGCATATTGTTCTTAGAGAGGCCTTCTCCTATGACTCAGCTGGACAGGAGTGAGCTTCCCTTCACAAAACAATAAAACAAAACAATGTAATTACTGTGAAAGGAGGTCTTCAGTCTCAGCTGAGACTCCCAATAGCCACCAGGACTAACATGCCCTCATTTCCAACTGAAGAGAGCTGTTGCATTTAAAAGGAGACAGGAGAAAGGAGCAGACAGAAGGTATGGCGGTGCAAAAGAAGAGGAGGGTGAATTAAAACAAACAACTTAAGAGAAGGATTTAGGCCAACAACTGTATGCTTACTTCTCATTGGCAAGCAGAGATCCAAATCTACTCAATGCACGCTCAAACCACAGGATGTATTATCTTTGCTAATAAACAAAGATGGAGGTGAGGGTGAAATAGTGGTACAGTGTGAATCACAGTGTGATTATTTCAAGTAAATTGATACAATGCAATTAGACAGAGGGGACAGGGCTTTTAAAGTGAAAGGGGGATCCACTGCACATGGTCTCCAGTAAGCGGAACACGGGGTCATCTGATAAGAAATAAAACCAAGAAGAGTTTTACAGTCTGAGGTGATCTTTGGCATGAATCTACCGCTCACAGTGATTTTAAACACGCTTCCTGTTTTTTGTTGGCAGTAAACTGAACATTCCGTTCGTTATGTGGTTTCTGCATACATACTGTACACTTACCCTTTCCATTTCAGTCACTAACAATTTAATCTCACTGTGTCATGCTTTATCAAGTTAAGTGACTTCCCAAGTTTGTTTTGGCACAGCGCACTTTGTGAGGGTGTGCCTAAATATCCACAAGAGAAGAACAGCAAATTATAGTCAATAATCTTTGATTATAAGAATTAATTTTTAGCCATACTGGTTAAAAAAAATTCATGGTTTCCACACAATGTATCCTAATGACTTGGCGATCCCCTGACCTTTCCTCTGGTGCCATGAGGCTGACATTTGTGGTTTTAAATGAAATATCTCAACAGCTATGGATTGATTGGATGGAAATCTTTATTTTTCCAATACTTTGGTTTATGACTGCAAAACTAATAACATCAGCCACAGCTACACTTTGTGTTTAGAGGAAATTAGCAAATGTTAGCATGCTAACACACTAAACTAAGATGGCGAACATGGTTAACATTATACCTGTTTGTAAGCATGTTAGCATTGTGATTTTGGGCATGTTAGCATGCTGATGTTAGCATTTAGCTTAAGCCACAGCTGTCCCTACAGCCTCACATAGTGCTAGCATGGCTGTGGACTCTTATTCTTGTTATTAGTGTGTTCTCTATACTGAGGCCGGAATTGTCATACACTTGTATAAATTATGCATATTGCCACTAGCATGACGTACATTTGGTAAAATTAAGGCTGGGTGTATGTTGTAAAAGTACAGTTATTACAATATTCTCACATAAAGGTTTTGAATGCAGATGTGAGTGATCAAGCAGACTTGCATCTGGAATGTTGCAACTTCTGTGAATCTTTCCAAGAGAGTTTGCATGAAATCAGATTTACTGTACTTATTTACAGTATGCTTCCCAAAACCACACATGCATTCCAGATATGACCTATGCTCAGTTCAATGATCAAGGGAATAGCACAATTCTTGGCAGGGGAATTCATATTATTCAATGTTGTGGTATGTAGACTCTTAACTCTGAGTGGGGATATTGTGCAGTGTGAGGTCTGCATAGAAGAAAGACTCAAACTAAATTTCACTATGAAGACAAATCACTTCCTTTGCATGACAGCGTATTGGATCTGGAATAAAAGTTGTAGTTTTACTCTGAAATTCATTCGATCTTCTGACAAAATAATGAATAAGAGATCCTCTTTGGAAACTGTGCTGTATATGCAGTTTTCCGACCAGGTAAAATAGTATTATGCTGTGTGGAAGACAGAGCGATATCTATGATTTCCAAGTCCTGTCTACACAGTCTGTCCAGCTGCCCTGGCAGTGGCATCTTTTCTCTTGCACAAGATAAAGAAAATGGCTTCAAAATGCCACCAGAGACACAAGGAATCTGTGGACACAGAGGGACCTCTGTTAGACTCATGCATTTTCCATGATCACATTACAGTAAGCTTTGCTTCAGTAACTAAATGGACAAAAGTCATATTGTTGCACTGTGAATGTTTCTCGTGTTATTCTCTGTTTTCACAAATCTACTGGTTGAACATTAAATACCCACTCAGTTATATAGATACAGAGAGGGTGAGAAAAAAGCATCTGGTCCGCAAAGCTGGTGAAGGTTTTTCTCTAAAAGTACAAGGTCACCCTATCAGTGTCCTGACAAGTCATTAGTCTGTGGATGGTACTGGATATGCACTCATTCTTTTACATGTAGTCAAGTGTTTTTTCATATCCTTTTCATTGTCATATTTCCAGTGCCATTTCCTTTTTGCCACAGGAAAAGGTTTAAAGAGGTTAACATTGTCTCCTGGAGTCTCTTAGATTCTTTATGTAATTTACTTGTATATCCACCCCCCACTCTTCTTGCACCTTTGCATGTCCACAAAGAACATGTAAATAAGTAACCAGCACTGTTTACCACGAATGAGTTCAAATACATTTTTAGTTTTTTTTTCATGAGAATCACGTGGTTCCTATTTGTTGCGAAACACAAATACTCTCTTCCAGTTTTCTTACCATATTGGCTGGGGAAATCTATTCTTATGTGGTTTCTCTGTTATTTTCTTATAGCAGGAGAGAAAACTTGAGACAATAAACAAACAATGATAACTATCTTTCGTGATAACATTTAGGAAAGTCAAACACACTATTTAATGTTTCAAATCTGTCTGGCAGCAATCTTCATTTTGTTTTCAGTTCCTCTGACTTTGTTGCTGGGAAACTTAAACCCTTTGTCAAGAGATTAAAGCATTGGCATGTGACCACTAACAATTTATTGGAATTTCAAAAGCAACCTTCCAAGTCTGAGCCTCCTGGAGTGAGAGTGGTGAATGGAGAATAGTGCATGGAATGCCTGTTTTTAATTTTTGTGAAGAGGGAGTGTTTTAGCAACATGACTGGAATCTCAATGCTTGTTTTCTTAACTGAAGCCCCCTGTTTGTCTTTCAGGGCCTCCCTTGTTGCATATTTTCTTCTATCATTTCCTTCTATTCCCATCTGATGACTGCTGAAATAACCTTTGACCCTGACTGGATTAAAGATGACTTGCTGTGTGCAGCTGTTTATTCTTAGCATTCTCACTTTCCCTATTTTAACAACAAACACATTGTTCTGGTTTCTGTTCATCTTTTCTGTGAGTCAAAAGAGCTCAGGGAGGATGTGATTACACTATGTGCTCTATGTCCTCCTATAAACACAGCCTCCAGATGTGTTATTTTTTTCTGGAGATATGTCTCCCATGAAGTAACCGCCATAAAGTTACTCATCATTAGCATCTCTACACCCATTCCAGCAGTCCCATTTCAAGGAATTCATATCCTGGAATATCCCGTACTTCCAAAATCTGAAACTACCATAAACAGGATGTGACTCCATGCCGTGTAGTGTGGAAATTCCACAGATCATATTAGCTTTTTCCTGGAAGTGAAAGATGCCATAGTGACACAATAATTTTCTTAGGAAATTAGTCAACATATTTGTTTTTATTACAAAGCCGTATTCATGGATACTGTGATGCTAATGACTCTTAATAAGAACATATAAGTCATATCTCATTTCTGAATCAAACATCCTGAACAATGTTGTCTAATTTTGATCTAAAAACATTCAGTCTAAAATATGAAAACATGGTGCTGGTAGAGCTGCAAACACTCAGTCTGTCTTGAAATGTGGGTGTGTGGGTGTGAATCTATGCGCTGGTGACCTTAAGAAGTGTGGGCATAATGAAGCCTTCCAGCATGCATACAAAACAATTTTGACTGTTTAGCCTAATTGAGAAAAAAAGCATGATACTATCACTGTCACCATCGCATTTGTTCCTTACTAATATGGCTTTTTTATTTCGAGTAGTAAGGCAGTGCTTAAGCAGAGCTTTTTGTAAATACCTGATTCAATCACATGGTGGAATAAAGATGTCTACATGCACATTTTAACTTTAAGTGTATATGTACAGTATATGCAGTGAAATGTACTTAAAAAGTAAAAGTACTCATAGTGAAGCACAGGTACTCTCAAAGTTACACATTGTGCATCAGGTGTCCCACAGCACACAAACACCTGCATCTTGCATGTAAAGTGCAGGAAAACCTACATATAAGAGGTATTTTAATGTTAGCTAAGTTTAGACTTTTGCAGTGTATCAAACATTATGAAGTTGATATATTTTGCAGTGAAAACCCCATTCTGAAAATGAATAAGTAAGTTTGTAGTGGAGTGTAGTGGAGTGACTTTCTTTTCGTCATCTTTTTTCATTTGTTCTGTTTCCATGCATTTTGGAACCAGTCAGATATGTCTGAGATACATTTGTGATATTTGTAAACACCGCAGTAAAACAGGCAATTACAATCAGTTGAAACCCATAAAAAATACATAAAATGCGAATTTAGCTCAAATTTATATGGTCATTAAAATGAGACTCAAAATGTTGCCAGTTTCTAATCGATTTACAAACTGATTTGCTTATAATATAGGGAGTGTAAAGTGGCTCAACATGAACTATATCTTCTGTGGCCTATTATGTTTCTTGCACATTGAATTTGCCTTGTAGTTGAAAGGTGCCATACAAATAAACTTGCCTTGCCTTGATGTCTTGTAGCCTACAGCGATTTTAGAAGAAAGTTCAGTGGTCTAAATCCTAAACCACTCAATCTATTTCTATTTGTAATCACACTAACCCCAACCCAAACAGTTTGAAACGATATTGAATTGTTCAATTAAATATAATTAAATGACTACATGTACATGTGCTAAAACCACCAACTACCAGGCTATGTAACACTGGCTGACTCATGACAAACAGAAATACCCCACACACAAACCACCAACGACTGTACAGAGAAAGTGCGTGTGTGTTGAGTGTGTGAGAGAGAGAGAAAGAGAGAGAGCATTACTACCAGTGTGTTGGCTGTAGTTCTCTCTCTCTCCCTCTCCTCTGAATGTAGCTACTTCATTGGTGTACAACGGATCAGCACAGAAGAGAAGCTGAGCAGAGCTTGAATAAACGACAGAAGGGACATTGTTTAAATCAAATGAGTGAAAGGACATCATATCTTCGACTCTTCGTGGGGTTCCTCCTCAATGCGGCAGGTAGGCGGTTTTCACTTTCTTTGCTGAAATTATGGTCTGTATAGGCTTTATAATAATGTATATTTTTGTCTTGTCATTCCGCAGAGGGAGAATTTAATGATAAACCATGAACTCTATATGAAATACACTGAAATGTGGAAACGCTGTATGAGCTTATGCTTAATCAACCAAGTGCGCGCTCACAATTAACAATAAAATAGCTGCAGGTAAAACTGTTACACGCCGTAGGTGCACAACGTTGTTTTAGCCAGAAGGGAGCGGTAGGCTATCATATGAAAGTGAGACCACATAGACAACATTGCTTACCGTAACTGCAAACCTCTTATTCTTCTATTCTAATTGGATCACATTGCTGGGTAAATTCCACATATACAGTTTTTATTCTTCCCCCATTTTGTGATATTTTTGTGTTACTAACAACACAGATTTTCACATCCTCCCCGGGGTCTTGTCACCTACAGAAATACTGCACAGAAACCAGAACTGTGTTTGTAGTTAAAACAGGGAACCGATATTGCTGAGAATAAACAGCAGCACACATAAAGGCGTCTTTAATTCACAATCTCATCATGGGGGTTCTTTGAAAGCAGCAGTAAAGATCAAAACAAGCCAAGAGTTTCAGAACCTCATCTAAACGTATTGACCAGTATATTACTGTGTTCACTTTTGCTACTTTTGTTAAAGATGTGATGTTTGACTGAAAAAAGGTTGTGGTAGCAGGAACTAAGTGAAAGGCTTGTGTGGTGGCTAGTCGGCACAGTTTGGGGAAAGCAGCCATAGGAGGACATCTTATAAGCTTTAAGTATTCACTGTAGTTTAATTTAGACCTCAATATTCTTATGCAGTTTTTTGATGCCATATTGGACGTTTTTCAGCATGTTCTTTTCACTCTTTGCTGTCCAGCTTTGGCTTCTTGTGCAGACATGTTGCTCAGAATAAAAAGTGTTTTTCTTTTTTAAAAACTGCGCAACTAGATATTTCTCTGAATAGGAAATATTCTGTGGTATGTGATGATAGACAAAATGCTTTAAAGGCTCTCTTCAACTCATCAACACATTAGGAAAACCAGTATAATAGTGATGAAGGGTTTTACAATTTATTGCTTACTGTGAAAATAAGGATGAATACTTTTTTCAGCTTTTTGACTAAGTCAGGTTTTCTAAACCTTTTTATTACATAAGTAGGCTACAGCTTGAGTCTTTGACATACAGTGGGCATGCACTCAAAACCCACGTGGGAGGCTGTTGTTTTTATTTATTATTACATTACATAAAAGGCAAAATTGCAATGGAATGTTTCTCTTGTGGCAATTGTGCAAATATGACACCATGTAACTGCACTCCCTGTAGGTGTACATGCCTCCTGTCCCATTGAGTTGAGCCCCCCCAGTGTTGTGGTGAAATATGGAGACCCAGTCTCTGTCAACTGCAGCACATCGGAGAGCCTGTTTGAAGGAATGGGCTGGGAGGCTTCACAAGGAGGCACAAGTCTAGAGAAGGTCAACCATTTGAGCTGGACTGTGGCGAGGCTAACAGAATGGGGCATCTCTCCCTCATGCTTCATCAACCCAGCACCAGAGAGCACATTTGAACAGTGTTTAGTGAACCTAAAAGTTGTACTTTACAGTAAGTCTTACTTATTTTTGAACAGAACAGAATGATAACATGACTGTGTCTGATAACCTCTACTTTTCCTCCAGCATTCCCAGAGACCATCAGTATCAGCTCCACCAGTGGCTCAGATGGTGTGATGAAAGAAAGCGAGGACTATAACTTAACATGTGACATCCACAATATAGCACCTATTAAAAATCTCATTGTAAGGTGGTACAAAGGAAATACAGTCTTCTATACAGAGACTTTTGACAAATCCAGTGAGAAACCAGTGAACCAGTCATCTGTTCTCAGCTTCACGCCGACTATACAAGACAACAATGTCACGTTCAGATGCGAGGCACATTTGGACCTGGGGCCAGAAGAGCCACAACTTAATGTATCTTCACAAGAGTATACTATAACAGTTTACTGTAAGTATATCATGTCTACTGTCATATTAGAAATGTCCCAAAAGGCATATTTAGGAAAATTTATCAGCAGCTATTTTGATAATCGATTAATCATGTTAAGTGATTTGTCAAGAAGAAATGCCAAACATCTGAGAGTTTTCAGCCTCTAAATTGTGAGGATTTGCTACTTTTTCTTCTCTTACTATAGTAAACTGAATATCTTTGGGTGTTAAGACTGTTGGTTGGACAAAACAAGACATTTGATTATGTCACCTTGAGCTGTAGAAAATTGTGACATGCTTTTTTCACTGGTATTTGATGTTTTATATACCAGACAATTAAATAATTAAATTGAGAAAGTAATCATCAGATTGATTGAAAAAGAAGAATCGTTAATACGTTCTACTAGTTTTTCAGGTAGTGCAGCTGTAAATGATCTTGGCCTAACGAGACCATACATGTCTTAAAGGGGAAAACATGAATATTTCAGTCAGAGCCTCATTTGTGTCATGTTAAGTAAAGGTAAAACAATAAAAATGGTTTCTGTGTTTGCTTCTGTTTAGTTGGACCAAATGTAAATTGTTCTGCTTCTGAGTTACTGGAAGGGGAATCTTTGGATCATCTATGCCTTGTGACAGGAAATCCTCTTCCGTCTGTCACATGGCTGATAGATGGACAGCCCACAGATCCAGCCATCCCTCTGACCAGGGAGAATGCAGGGCTGTACACCATTAAAGCTGAGGGCTTGTCCTTCGTCCAAAAGGATCTCCGGGTTCATGTATTGTGTGAGTGTCACATCCAGTCAGCAGCACAAACAGCCGGGCGCCCACATGAGCATGAAGGGAAAAACCATTTTGTTTTGCTGTTTTTTGTAATTTTTAACATTTTGCACATATATTTTACACACAGACTCTTCGGTTTCCGCTTTTCATTTTTGCCAAATCTCCAGGATGATTTCTGTAATATTGATGCACAGATTAAGTTTGGTCTAGCTGCTATTGGGTGCCAGATGTAGTGGTGGAAGAAGGACTTAGATCTATAAATTGTTACTGGAGTAACAGTATAGAAGTATTGACAGTGATGACTTAAAGTATCAAATTCAAAAGTACTCATTATGCAGAATGGCCAAAGTGTTGTATTATTATATATATTATATATTTGGATTATTAAGGCATTAATGTGTAAGCAGCATTTTACTACTAATTTTAACAACTTTATATATGGGTGACAGGCTTAATCAGCATTGTGTGAACTTGTTTGGCAATGGCTTCAATGTAACGGACAGTCATTTATATGTAAAAGCTTTAAGTACAGTACTTGAGTAATTGTATTTTTTACATTCCACCACTGGCTAGCTGATGTATAGTTACTCCACTGTAAGTCTAAAGAAACTGTTTTTGTGTTTCAGATGGACCAGAGTTGACGTGTCCCAGCACTTACATTGCACCGGAGTACGCTCCTCACAACCTCACCTGCACTTTCAGGGGCTATCCTAAACCTGAGATGACCTGGTACAAAGATGGCGAGGAGGTGGAACTTCCAGAGAACCTAACAAGAAGTGATACAGGGCAGTACTTGATCACAGCTTCAAACAATCGGTCAAGTGTCAACGTCACAGTGGACATTATTGTCTTATGTAAGTTATTTTGATGAAAATCCTAAATACCTAGTATTAGCATGAATGATTCAGTATGTTACACTGGTGTATTTGCTTTTACTCTGACTTATATTGTTTAAATTGTTGTCTCTAGATGCACCATCACAGATACTTGAGCTTGAAGACTCTGAAGTTGACGTTGGTTCTACTATGTGGCTGAAGTGCTCCGCCACGGGCAACCCACGACCTAAATATTTCTGGGATTATTACCGGACTGCCAATGTGATGGAGGAACATGAAGATGGAGTGTCCCGTCTGCTCATCCACAATGCTACTGCATACAACATGGGCTCCTACACATGTCATGCCTGGAATGACAGAGGAAATGTCTCTAAAACAGCCAAAGTCACTGTAAAAGGTAGGGTCAATATAATGTATCTACCACTTTAATGTAATCAGTACGCTAATGCAATCATAAAGAGCTCATCTATCATCAGTGTTAGCTGCACAGCTTGTCCTCATGTCAATGGACAATGCAACCGTGCTTTTATGCTCCTATTTCCATTACTTTTCAAAAGCAAGAATGACCTGTTGCCTATCTTGGTGCTGAAGGGGCTGTGGTGCTCAGCATGCTGTGTGTTGAAAGCTCAAAATATTGACATACAATGGAAGCAGTCTTGCACTTCCAATAGATTTTCAATATTTACAGAGGAACAGCAGAAACCAATTCCCTGAATCATCCACTGAGCACTGCGAGCTAAAAAAAAGAGTATTGAGCAAGCACTCCTTTGCACATGCAGACACTGTATGTTGATGTATATTTCAATAAACATATTTGAAGCAGACAGATGACAGCCTACTTAACAATGTTGCTGTGGTATAGGGTCTTCAGGATCTCAATCTCCTTCATCCAGCCCTCAGGCACATGACCATCCTCTTGCTTCAAAGCCTTTTTTCAGGTAGCGTTTATGGAACATGGTAGGGTCTTTGTCAGGGAGAGTTTGAAATGTCTCAACAACTATTGGATGGATTGCCATGAAATTTGGTACAGACATTCATGTCTCAGGATCAATTGTGACAACTTTGGCGAGTTCAAAATTTCAATTTGTTAAACACTTTGGATTACGACTAAATACTTTCCCATCAGCTGTAGTTTGTGTTTAGCGCTTTAGCAAATGTGTTAGCATGCTAACACACTAAACTGAGCTGGTGAACATGGTAAACCTGCTAAGCATCAACATGTTAACATGCTAGTGTTAGCATTTAGCTCAAAGCACCACCATGCCTACAGCCTCACAGAGCGTTGCATGGCTGTAGACTCTTGTTTTGTAATTTTTAGTTTTTTGAAAGCTGTTACATGCTGTAAGGCTTTGCAAATAACCAAATTATTATTCTTTTTCTGAATTTTTAGTAACCCCTGCATTTTTGTATACATTAATCATTTTCTAGTATCTGTTTGTCAATGGCTGGCAAACCATTTAATGCCTAAAGTCTACTTGTAGACAAGTTAAACAAGCAGCTATTTACTTTTATAGACAGAGCGGGTGTGAGGGCTTGCCTTGTGTGTGTGTGTTTGCCAAGTGTTGGGGGGAGGGCTGTTTCCTCTTCGGTGATGATGTAGAGCTGGAATCTGTGCAGGACATGCAGACATAGCTTAGCTTAGCTAGCGTTCTCCCAAAAAGTCAACAAGTCGCCGCGGGCTCTTCCCATGCAGCTGAGAGGAAGCAGGAGAAACCTCAGAGGCGCTCAGTGTAACCTGTAATCGACAGGTCGACAGCTGTTGGAAAAGCCTTGAAGAATTTATTCAAATGGATTATTTAAACCCTCTTCGTCTCATAACTGTCCTTTTGACTTTAGAGCTGCTGTCGCTTTCTAACGGGACAGGATCGAGTAAGTTGTCCCGCTTGAGAGCTACCATGTTTCTTTTCTGCCGAGGTTGAAATGGCTCGATTAGGCTTATAGATTTATAAGGAACAAAACGCGGGATTGTTTTGGTATATTTAGCCTGCTGAGTGGCGAGGAGCTCACTTAAAGTAACACAGTCATGTTTAAAAAAGTTAAGAGGAGACTGGAAATTCAGAATTTAATGACATATATTCATGTTATATTACACATGCTTTGGATGGGGACAAATGATAAATGTGAGTGTGTGGATACAAGTGGAAAATCAGTAACATTACTTTGGTGGTGTAAGGTGTGTCTGATTATTAGTAAGCACTGTGACCTATGATGTTTTTAGCGTCCACTCACATCCTGTGGATATTATAGTCTGATAAAACAGTTTCTTTGTAAGTTACAATTACTGTTGTTCGTAATATTAGATGGAATTGGGCTGGGTACAATGTGACGCATTTCACTGAGATAAGGATATTGCAGTAATATCCAGCACAAAGAAGGGTGGGCATCAAGTGCAAACTTTCCTAAGGGGGGGGAGGGGTATATCCTTCCTGAGCCTTTTCCTGTTGCCTCCTGAGGCATAGCTTTTGTTCTACACTGTTTTGCTACAGTGCTGGTTGTGGAAATGTTGTGTTAAGATAATGGATGTGTATAGACTTGGACTGGAATAACATTCCTCGCCCTCACTCTACGTTCCACAGGTGCCGAGCAAGAATGCCCTATCGAAATAACTCCAGAGAGGATGGTGATACAGTACCAAAGCAGAGGCCAGCGTGCAACATGCAAGCCAACATCCACTGGCTCCAGAAATCTAGAAGGAGAAATATACTGGCAGGTTCTGTCAGGCATCAAAATTAACAGCACAAGTTGGTTCGCTGACACCCATAAAGACTGGGACCTGAGGCCTGTTTGTACGGCAATGTTTAAAGGAATAGGAACATGCCTGAAACATTTAAGCTTCACTCTCTACAGTATGTATTGCTAACTTCTTTTGTACTTTCACTGTCATCAACTTTAAATGTGTCTCTCAAATTTTTGAACTCTCGTGATTCTTTTTCTCACCCCATAACATTATCTCCCCAGAAACACCAGACAGTGTCTCCATCCGTCATGTGGATAATGTGAGCTCAGTGGTGGAGGAGACAGAGTTCCAGCTGCAGTGTGACATTACCAACGTTGCTCCTGCACAAAACCTCACTGTGCAGTGGTACAGAGGGAATGAAACCATCAAACCACAAGGTGGGGAATCTTTCTTTAAACAAGTTCTACCTTTTCTGTGAGGCCAAGGAAATCTACCAGTGCTAGTTTAACTTGTAGCTCAAAGCAATACAGCATCAACAGACATGTGCTTACATGAAATATAATTATTTCAACATTCATTAAGAGGAACTATTATGGAAGACAAATTGGAACTTATATTCACAGAAGAAGTAAGGCCAGAAATACAACATCGCCCTGAAGTGCATTCATTGAGATGATAAACTGCAGATGAGTTAAAATGAGCAATTGAAGAGCGAACATCTTAAGTTAACTTTAAAGGTTCTATATTCGATATTCGCTGCTACAAGTTGGCGCACTAGCACCAGCATCTCAGACCAAAACAAATCGGCACGTTGGCCACACCTCCCCATAACCAGAAACAGCCGTTATCACTCACCTCGAAACAGACCAAACCCCATTGTCAAAAACACAAATTTTACCTCGCAGATTGTAAAACACACTTCTAACTTGACAGAAACAAAATAAAACTCACCACTCTGGTTTGGTCGAAATAAACCCTTAATTCACAGAGTTAGATGTGAAAATATTTTGGCTCTACCCACTGCATCTCACTCCTGTTGCTGGCGCAGAAATCCGCCTATAAATAGTCTATAAATAAATAGTAATAGTAAATATTCAACTATAGTGAAAAATTTGCGTGTATTGCGGGGCTTTGCCGGGGTTGTGTAGGGAGGACCGGGTGGAGTGGAGGGACAGAGTGGACAGACAGCTGCTGAGCGCTGGGCAGCTCTGGAGGCTCTGAATGAATGAATGTATGAATGCCTTCCGCTGAACGCTTTGAACTGCAGTCTGCCATCTCTCTTTTAGAAATGTATGAATGCCTTCCGCTGAACGCTTTGAACTGCAGTCTGCCATCTCTCTTTTAGAATGCTGACTGGGCGGTTACTCTCTTAGTCTCTTTATAAACGCGGAAGGACTCACATGCACGAACATGCATGCGCGGCCGGACCGGATTTCAAAACAAAGAACAGAGCAGCTTGGAGAACAACACACACAGAGGGAGTGTGACGTCATTCTCTGATCAGGAACGCCATTGCTCCACTATATCTTTACATAGCAAATAGTTGTTTGATGCTATATTAATGTTCAGTATCTCATATTTTGGACCTTTTAATATTCATTGGTTATCCTAATGATGCTTAATTTCCTTTATTAATCAGATATTGCTCATTAAACAACCAGCATGATTAGTAGAGAGTTATTTTCATAAGTACTGTGCACTGTGAGGGAAGTAATTGAATGTTTTTCTCACTGACCTGATGTGACACCCAAAAGACAGAGCACAACAACACTACTTCTCACCAGCTTATCTGTTATTTGCATCAGTGTTTGACTCCTTTCAAGATACTGTAAAAATAAGCAAATCACTTTTTGGTTCTTGTGGCTGCACTTTTGAGACAGACAAGTCTGTACTCATCAGCATAAGGACAAAAATGCTTTGCCCCATGATATAAAATATAAAGAATTACACAAAAGGTTTGGCACACATGTTCCAGTGTCTAGTGTCCAGCAGTGTGTAAATGTCATGTCAAGACATCAGTTTATGTTGACAGAGCAGAGAGTGAAATACGTATGTTGGCAACCCAGAAGAGTCATGCTTCGCTGTCATCATCTCTAACACAGATTGTTAAAATGGAAGATGCAAAACATTAGGAAGTATGAATTAAACGCAATCTACTATTTGTTTTTTTTCTTACTTTGTATTTTCCCCCAAAATATGAATTTGTCCATCAGGCTCAATGCAAGTGACTGGCTGCCTAGCTGAGAACAGCACTAACTGTGACATCAGTGTGATCCGATCCCCGGTGAATTTGTCGTCTACCATCAGCCTCACTCTGAACAGAAAGCACAGAGGAGCAGAGTTCAGATGTGAGGCTCAGTTGGACCTTGGACCTGAGGGACCACAGCCTCCTCCAAACATGATATCCAGTCCTCTCAACATCACTGTCTACTGTGAGATCACACTTACATATGCTGCTCAGTAGTCACAATTAAGACTAACACTTTCCTTATAGTAAGAAATTGTGAAAGTGCAAAATGTTATTGTGAATTAGGGACTTCACAAGTGTAGTTCTTCTAAATGTACAGTAATTCATTTGAGTTCACAGTCTTTGAATATTCTTTAACCTCATGCTCTGTCATTATTTCTCAACAGATAAGCCTGTCATTAATACAACAAAGCTTCCAACTACAATCCCAGTGTTCAGAGGTTATCCTGAGGAGCTTGTTTGTGAAGCCGAGGGTCACCCACCTCCAAAGATCCAGTGGCTCTACAGCTCAGACAAAGTGCCCCATGTGTCTGGAGACACACTCACCGTGTTTGAAGCAGGCTTCTACAACTGCAGTGCCACCAATGAAGTTGATTCCATCTCCCATGAGGTTGAAGTCATTTTAAAAGGTAACAACACTCTTAATCTAAACTCCATTGTGAAATTTTTAGAAGAAAATATGCACGTCTTCCTGTAAAAATCTATAATAGATTTTTTTTCCTAAAATTTCCTTAAATTTAAAGTTCCCCTGTTGTGAAACCAGATCGCTGGCAGAAAGGTTTAAAGCCAATAAATATATACTCCACTCTTCTCCCCATGTACAAACTATATAAGAATTTTCATGGGTTTCTGTTGCTCAAAACTTTATTTTACTTTGAGAGGTAGCACTAGTGCATATTAAGTGAATAGAAAAAGGTCAACAGAGCTATATAGATATAATCATGCTCTGGACAGTGTAAATTAATATATTTATAAATAGAAACTAACCTTAAGTAGCAGAGCAAAAGCCAAACGGCTTCCATGAGGATCCAGCCACATACATTTATTTCAAAATGTCGCCATGTGATTTGTCTGAGCGGTATGACACAACACTGTTTACGTACAAAGACGGAAACTAAAAGACAGAAGGCCGGTGGAACAGTTGGAGGTTTGGGTACATTTTGTTGAAAATATTAAGCTTCTTTTTATACAAAGACTTGTTTTCTGTTGTCAGATGTTATCATCAGAAGGGCTTCCATATTTTCACAATAATCATACAAATACAAATATCCTATCTTCCCATCTTGTCTGAGGGTAGCTCATATGTTAAAATTGTAAGTAGATAACTAGCAACCTTTTCATAACTTACATTTGTCTGCATCCAAATAGTAAAGTTCATCCTCATTGATCCTGCAGTAGAAATTGAAAAACGGAGACACTTGTATTTATAGCAGTTTATTTTTAAATCCTTGAACATTAAAATGTTGCCTGTTTGATTGATTTCATTACAGAGGACTACCTTCCCCTCATAGCTGGATTTGTGGCTGTCACAGTAGTTGCCATCTCCATCATCTTCGTCTTCATCTACTCAATCTACTACAAGAACACCAGGATGCGCCGCTACAGTCTTAAAAACCCCAAACTCAACACCCACAATGGCAACGTAGCTCACAATGGCTGGGACCTGCAGTTTCCTATGACCAAACTGTCTTAGCAGTACATCTGCTGATAGCATAGACTGGATAGCTGACCACTCTAAATGAGCTGCATCTCTCTGCAGAATCTACAGTGTTTGAAAGCTTGAATACCACTCAGCCAGCAGGCTCACACTGTTTGGAAATCTATTTTATTCCTCCAAACTTCACACTCTGTCATCCTCACATATATTTTACCACACATAATAGTATTTTACCCTTCATGGAATAATCTAATTATAAAATGAGATGTACAATTTTATATTTACTACTGGATTTTACCTGTTTTTACTGAACAGAAAGAAGAGGAGGAGCAAGGACTCATAATTTGGCTCTGACTTGCCAGAGCAACTGTTTTGATATTTTTTCAAGAGCGCAAAGGGAATTTGATTGTAAATGTTTTTTTTATTTTATTTTTTATTTTTTGCCCCATTAATATTCACTCCAACCCAGATCTCTGTGTAATTTTTAAAAAATGAGCATGATTTTAGCATGCATTTAAGAAGTGGTGACCCTGAGGCTGCCACTGGTTTTAATGGTCACACCAACAGGAAATGCAATACTTCCTTTTCAGTGCTTATTGGCCTCTCTGAAGGTGTACTGTTCTGTGAAACCCAGCAAGTATGAGATCATCTTTGCTCAATTTGTTGACACTATTGCTTGTGCATACTTTTACTGAGCCCATGGTCCCTTCACTGTTCATTGTAAGCCACTCTGCACTTCTTTCTGAGTTTGTAGCCTTTTCTGTGCCTGGCTCTTTGTTGTGCCATGCTGTGTCAGGCACTGGCCTTATGGGACAAATTGTCTTGTTCTACAGTTGTGTGCTTTTGTATGAATGACTGCAGGCATCAATGCTGAATGCCTATCAAAACTGTATATTAGGGATAATATTTTATGTAAATGAAAAACCTTATATTTATTTATGAAACAGTAAAGATGTAACAGTTTAGTATTAAAAATGGACTGCAGACAAGTATGTAAATGTTGCAAATGTTGGAAGTGTTGGTGGAGTTGAAGTCCTACCTGCAATTTAACAACATGAGGACATTGTAACATTTGTGAATACAGCTGTAAATATTTGTGACTGGTGTAAAACTGTATTTTAATATTAAACATGTTCCTTTTCAAACAGATTGCTTTGTTATTGAAACCATATAGGCCTGAATTTATCTGATGTGCATAAATGTATATGATCAGAACTGACTTGTGTTTTCAAACAATAATACTATGCAAAAGCTTATATCAAAAGCTGCCAATTTATTCTTGGCGGGTAAATCCACCTTAGAGCACAGACCTGTGACAAAGCGCAAACTTTGAATTTCTGTCTCTTTTGGAAGTAGGAAATACGGGATCTAAAGATCTCATAGGTAAATTGTTGTTGAGTTGTTGTTCTGCAGTCTTTTACGGGGCTAATTCTAGTAAGCTAAGTCTAACCAAGAGGGGGCAGACATCTCCATTTTCCTAGGCTGCTAACCTTCGATGGTAGCACCAGCCCCGACACTATACTACACTCTGCACTGTACTACCCCGACGACGTATTTCAGAAACAGATCCGTGGAAATCCTAAAAACTTAAGGTCTGTTCGGCTATTTGGGCTCCACCCACGACACAGGCGCCCATATGCTGCCTTCCTGTGCTGCCGGAAATATTCCAATTACAGAAATCACTCCAGAACTCATTCATACTTTAGAAAGAAGAGATTTTTGGTTACTTGAATTGCCAACTGTGACTTTTTGTGCGTGGGGAGTGTGGGGTTGTATAAACATAGTATGTGTAAGATGCATAATATTCTGGCTGTAAAATGAACGTATTTGCTAACGCGAATTCGCTTTCTTGCCGAGGCTGAGAACTAACTACCTGAAGTCTCCACTGGTTGCCTGGCAACTGATCCCCCTTTTCCAATCTTTATGCAAAACTAAGCTAACTGGCTTCTGGCTCTAGCTACTTTACAGCGCAAAAACGAGAGTGGTATCATTTTTATTGGCAAGAAAACGAATAAACTATTCCTTTATTAATCCACATTGCCACTCAAAACTGGTCTGTACTATTTTCATTCTCACACTGTTTACATCCGACCAACGTACAGGACGTCAGGAGTTTACGAGGAACACGTTAATGCATCACAGGGAATAGTTTCACGGGACTTTCTAGGAGCTAAGTCACCAGGTGAAAGCAAAGATACGACACGGCACCTTCGAGGGACACAGATTTGTCAACTGGACAATATTTTCATTCAGTAAAAGTGTTGCTGGTTGGCACACTGGCGAAGTCAGTATGTGGTTCTTCATATTCAGCTGCTTAATAGCGTGTACAGGTAACTCTGCTTTCTGTCGTGTTCGTTAGCTTTTATTGTGGTAACCTACATAAAGTTAGTTCCATTATCGTGTCTCGATAGTCTGAATGTTACAGCGTCGTCTTCTCAGACTGGCCTACGCCCATTGTTTGATTAACGTTAGTCTGCTTAAACTTGATAATCATAGACTATTTGTTTGTTTTTTCGTATCCGGGGATCAAAGTTTAACCACCGCATGTTTTCGTAGATCATTTCTTAGTGTTAGGGCAACTTGCAGATTATCTATCTAACTTAAGTTTATGTGTAAACTTTAGCAAGTCATTATCCCAGGAGGGCAGTAGCGCACAAGACACGGATTTGTAGTCAACAAGAACAATATTTTTGTTTCTCACCATAATGTCATATCTATATAGGCTTAACTGACTTTTATGAATATTATTAGAAACACTTTTCCCAAACCCTTTCAAGCACCACAAAGAGAGGGGTGCCACATATTGTCAGTTTTATGATTTAAAAAAAACCATGCATTTTGTTTCCAAGGTTTGTTTCATATCATTCTATTTGTGAGATAATTAAACTGCTTTTTTAACCGTTGACTAGTCTGTAACCCATTGAAAGTATCCCACAAGCTTTCACTGGGGCAAAATCCAGATTTTCTCAAAAGCAATGCTATAATGTTGTGTAATACACTGTTTTGTACATGTCTGCTTGTACCATAGGCTATAATATCTATATACTGTGTGCTTCTAGGAAAGCTTGTGAGTTCCTCCTGTCCACTTGAGATGAGCGTTCCTAGAGTTGTGGTGAGATTTGGAGACAGCTTCTCAGTCAACTGCAGCTCATTATCCAACCAGACAGATGGAATGGGCTGGGAGTCTTCATACGGAGGCACAGGACTTAAATCTGGGGTCTCTTCTCTTCCTTTAAAAGTAGACTCAGTGAAAGACTGGAATATAGCACCCCAATGCTACATCAATCTCCATGACGGTCATCAGTGTTTACAAACCCTACCAGTCACCGTTTACAGTAAGTAGCCCCCCCCAGGCAGGCCCCTTGTTGTTTTTTTATCATTCAATACAACTGATGTTGGGAATTGTCACCGTTTTTGTTAAACATTTTGGCACTTGTCACTTGTTTTATACAGAAATGCCAGACAGTGTGTCAATGTCTCACCCAACTCCAATGGGCCCCATGGTAGAGGGCGAAAAGTATCGCCTGCAGTGTGACATTGTTAATGTTGCACCAGTAAGCAACCTCTCTGTGAACTGGTACAAAGGAAATAAGATATTCTTTACGGATACATTTAAAGTGTCCAGTCTATATCCACTCAATAAGGCATCTGTCTACAATATGACCGCCCATAGAGATGATAATGGAACTCAGATCTGGTGTGAAGCAAAGCTGAACTTTTGGCCCACAGTACAACATTCTCCCACAACCCAATCAAAGTCACATGAAGTGATTGTACTGTGTAAGTTTTTAATGCCTTTTTAATTTAACCATCATCTTTGTTGGATTTGTAAGAGAATATTGGGTGTATTTTGCCTTTCTCTGATTGTATTTTAATTTCTCTTGTTTTTCTCTCTGTCTGTATTTTAATTTTATGTATGTCCTCAGACCCACCAACCTTCACTGAGCCTGCAAATGAGACACTGGAACTTCTAGCTCGTAGTAAATTGATTTTAAATTGCACTGCCACAGGAAACCCAATGCCAGTATACAGCTGGAATTTCCCACATACTGTACAACAGACAAAGAAGAATCAAAATGAGAATCAATCCATTTTGACCCCGTCCTTTCAGCTTCCAGGGACCTATAACTGCAGAGCGTCTAATGCCCATGGCACCAAGACCAAATATTTCATTGTCGTCGAAGCTACAAGTAAGATATTGTTACTAAAGTCATTATGTTTCTCAGCTTGTTCTACTCCACTATTGTCTTGAAGTGTTAATTATTCTATAATTCCTTCATGGTGTTTCCCTCAGGTAGTCACCCTGGGACCACTGCTGGGATTTTAATTGTTTTAATCTTTATTTTGGGATGTGTAGTTTATCACAAACAGAGAAACACCTCTGTTGCAAGACCTGAAGGTCTGAACAGATGAGCTGAGAGAGAGAGAGAGAGAGAATGTAACAAAAACTCCTGTCTCCCACAGGGAATCGCACAACCTTTGCAGCCTTGGTTGGAGGATTTGTGTGCCTGGGAGTCCTGCTCTTCATTGCCGGCTCTTTTTTTGTGACACCTGAAGGCACATTTTCTTCCAGCAGAGCCGGCTATCTCAGAGGGCGGCCTACCTCAGGACCTGTATGAGGCTGACTATTTTAAAATTCAATTTTGCATGGCTTTACAATGAAAATGGTACTTTTTAATGTTTTTTGTGCTTGGAGAAACATCAGTTTCATTTCTCTTAAAGGCCTAGGGGCATGGTCTGTTCTGCATGCTCAGTTGGTGGACTTCTGCTCCTGCTTGGCCGCTGTAGCTTTAAGAATGCTTAATCCCATCAGCTGCGTTAAAGCTCCACTAATCAATATTGTTATATTAACAAACATTACATTTACATGCACTCAAGAAATCAGGTTACTTAGTGAAATCAGGGTAAGCAAATAATCTGAGAATGCGTTTACATGTACTATAATAACCTGTAAATCTGTGTATACATGCAGCAGGTCATTAATCAGATTTGTCCCCCGACCTCATTTTTAAGCATGACTCACTTATTTTAAATGTTTTAACGTTGCTTCCTGAACATTTTTTATTTGGCGTGTGTGTGTGTAAGTGTTGAAGCAGACTAACAGCACAGTGAGAGGACAGACAGACAGAGCACAGCTTTTCCTCACAGCTTGTGTGCCTCTGAATTTTAATTCAGTCCAATGTTCTGCAATAAAAACTCACTTGTTCAGACTTGAACTAGAAGCAACTTTCAGTTTCAGTTTCAGTCTGACTTTGGATGGAATTCTTTTATGCATTGGTATGTGTAGTGCTGCTCTCACAGCAATGCTTTCCCTTTCTGAAGTCTTTGTTCTGCACATGTAAAAAATGTGTGGTTCTAACCCGGTTACATGCATGTAAACACTCTGACTGAATCAAATTAATGTTGAGCCTAGGAGCATTAACACCAAACTCTGCATCCCTACTGAGCTTTTTAGCTTCTTTTAGTTTATTGTTGTGATTTTATGGCCTGCACATTTACTGTATGTGACTAGATGGTGAAGGTGATGACATTTGAACATAGAAAAGACACATATTTTTCTAATGAGTTGGTATAGATTATAGACTATATGGTGGAGACTAAAACAGAGCTGAAAGAAGAATATATATTGGACACATTAGACATATTGATACACTTAAAAGGCCACAGTGGGTTTGTCAACTTGTAGATTTTTTCTGCCCTCAAGTGGCTAAAAAGTGAAAGCTTTTTTTTACTTAAACAAACTGTCTGATAAGTCATAGGAGATGTATGACTGGCTACCACTTAATTTTACTGATTCAACAGCCATTGTTGCCTTATTGCTTGCATGACTGCCTTGTTATCCTTTTTTCATTCTTCAAGCAACGCAAGAGGTCTGACACAAACCAAATTTAATGGCACAAATTGAGTTGCTCCTCATGGTGTTTTTATCCACTCTGGTATGTTTTGTTTCTATTTTGTACTCCATACTTTCCAGACAGTACAATACAGCTACAGAAATTACTTGAGAGTTCTGCAACACTGCAATGGGGCACAATGTTGAAAGTGAGTTTTGTTTTTACTAGTATTATACATTTTTGGTGTATGCATAAATTATGCTCATTTCATGTTCTGTAAAATTATTTAACCAAATGATTTTTGTTTTTATGCACTGGTGCAGCTCTTGAATGTTGATTTATTTTTGCACTGAAAAGATTAACCATGCCATTTTTGTGATGTGCCCACAATTTAATATGATAAGACAATGGGATGCTTTATTGAAATTACCTGAATATGAGCCACTAAATCCTATGTTAGACATACAGTTTGTCTGATGTACCAGTAAAAAAAAAAATAGTACTGGAAACAAGTACAAAATGCTGATTTCCATTTGCAAACTTTTGTTATTGAATTAATTGAAAAAGGGAAAGTTAGAGTGAAAGATTTTAAAGGGAATATAATTTAAAATGTTAATGTATTGTGTGCATGAGCAGCTTTTGCATATACAGTACATCAGTTGTTAAATTAAGCCAACTTCTCTGTCAGTTCAGTGACATCCTTAGGCAGAATACTGATTGAGGCAAAGTCAAACCAGTGTCTTTCATCACTGTGTTTCACTGCCACCTTTTGTCAACCCCTTGGACCCCCCCTTTCTCTGTCTCTCTGTCTCTCTCTCTCCGTCTCATTCAATCTGGCTTACATTATACAGTGCTGAGACTGCCATACTAATTAGTATTGAACAAAGTAAATGTAAAGGAGAGCATTTGTTATCCTGCCTACGGTTGCCAATATAAACCTATTTTTTCTGAAACCATGTTCTTTATGTTGAGTCCCTGTCATTCCCACTAAAGGTTTTGCCAGAAAACACTGTTTGTGTATGCTGACTGTGTTGCTATAACAACCTGGCAGAGTGGATATTGCTCAATTTCTCATGGAGTTAAAAAAAGAGAAAGTTTTATTATAGACACACAAGCTTAACATGTTTCTGTAGAGAACTTGAAGAAGGAGCAGCATATTCAAAGTGAAGCGAGCATGAACTGTAATCTGTGCATTGAGATTCCCAGCTGTGGTCTCCATAAATACACCAAAAAGCATCCGATTACTTGCTCTGTTGCACTGCAGTCGCAGTCAGAGCAGATATGCTGTGTAGCATTCTGGTCACAGTGTGACAAGCTACATGCTGCACAACACCAATACTCCTGCCTGCTGGGATTTCACAATACATGGAGTTCAGAAGCAATAGGAGACAAGCATGCAGGCAGAACTGAAAACAGGCTTTTGTTCCAAGCCAGTCATGGTTTGACGACAAGACGAGACAAAATCGTTGGTCTGAAAGCACAACATGGCCACACCTAGTGCTGGAATGTAGAGAGCATTAAAAACCCTCAAACCATTACCTCAATATAATAAATAAAGTGTAGTTCAGATTTATGTCTATATTCAAGAAGATTTACATGGGTCAAAGGTTATTCTATCAGTTTAGAAAAGAAAGGAATGTTTGGGCTGCAGAAGTAGTTTTTATGATTTGATCATGCTATAAATTGTAAGGCATCTCAATTATTATAAATGTATTGGTATACTTCAAAAGTGACAACTTTCCATTTTGTCAACTACATTTTGCTCTGCTTAGAATATAATGAACCAGATATTAAAAATGGAAAATTGATGTGTTAATCTTATATCCTAACCACAATATTATTTCCACACTGTAGTACTATGCTCCTGCCTACATTATTACTAGTGGGATTTGTAGCTGTGGTATTTGCAGGCCTATAATTTCCTGCTAAAAGGCTTATAAGATGAATGCAGTACAAAGGATTGGGCTGTGTTTTTTTCAGAGGCCTACCACCTGTTAAATTTCCCTCTTTCCCTTTTACCCCCAACCCCCAAAGTCAGCTGGGATGAAGGGGGCCCTTTTGTTCCAACATAGTTCCCTGCAGAGTAGCCGAGCTTGTTCAAGTTGGAATTTTCTTTCTCTCGCCCCTTCATCGACGGCTCAGTAAAATAACATGGGAAACAACTTTCTTCAATGGATTCTGACGCTTTGCATGTTTTACTCAGGTAAGACATTGTAGGCAACATGTTTTTCTCTCACTTGTTGGGGTTATAGATGAGGTTTGGTGCCGTAGTTTTCACATGGAAATAGTGGTGTAGTGATAAAAGCAAGTGTAGGCAAACTATGACCTCTAGTCGGTGTTAATATCAACATGATAAAGACCATCAGTGCAACAAGTTTAAGCATTGGTTTATTTTTCCTTTAAAAGACATTCCTTGCAGAATTAGACCATTCTAATTAGTATGTTGTGTACCGTAGACCTTTGCAGCCTGAAAATATGCCTATTTGTGTTTAGGCAACTACACTATATTCTACAACATTTTGACGGGGTACCAGTTAAACTGTCGGTCTTATTCTGTATAGATTAAGTAGGCCTATATTTTGTTGCCATAACATAGAAATAAAAAATTGGCAAGATAGCTATACATTTGCTATTATACACAGGTGTATGTTAGAAATAGGCCTATAGGCTATTCCTGATTTAGTACTTGTGATTTCCGTGTTTTGTAACAGGGTTGCATAATACGTACAGCCTGCTTATATATCTTACATTAAATATGAAAGTGCTTTAAGTGTAAAGAAGGTGGTGGTCATGACACTGGCTATAATGATGGTGACTGCTGCTGTATGTCTCAGTGTCAGGTGAAGGTTGCTCCCTAGTCCTCAAGCCCTCCAGGGTCGTGGTGGGCTTTGGGGAGCCAGTGTCAGTAAGCTGTGAAGCCACTCGCCCTGTACGTGTCCTGGGCTGGGAATCGGCCATCAGTGCTGCACACACTCAACAGGACCTGTCTGTCCAGTGGAAGGTTGACAGTCTCATTGATTGGATAGAGGAGCCTATCTGTTATGGTGTGTTTTTCACAGCTCCAAGACAGTGTGAGGAGAAACTCAACCTCGTCCTCTACAGTGAGTCAGCTCCCGTTTTATTACACAGTTTAGAAATGGATGACTCATAAACTTGTTAGAATTACATGAACTTTGTGTATTTTTCATTTAGAAACCCCAGATAGCGTCTCCATCAGGCCTGTGAACCACACTGGCCCCATGGTGGAAGGAAAAGAGTACCAGCTGCTCTGTGAGGTTCAGAATATTGCTCCTGTTCAGTACCTCACCCTGAGGTGGTACAGAGGGCAGACTGAGGTTTATAACCACTCCTTCTCTGACCTCACATCTTCCTCGCCTGTCCAAGTGTCTTCTATCCTCCTGATCATACCGACCAAAGCTGAGAATGGCGCACAGTACACGTGTGCAGCAGTGCTGGAGCTCGGTCCAGAGGGACCACATCCACCTCCCACTGTGACCTCGGAGCCTCTTAATGCCTCTGTGTACTGTAAGTCATGAAGCTATTCCCAACCTTAAAAAGAGTTATCATATGTCTAATACATTGAAGATGATACATCTAATCCCTGTGTCTCTAGTTCCCCCAGTGTTCCTCAGTCCTGAACCAGAAGTTTTGGACCTTATAATGGGTGCTGAAATGACCTTGAACTGCACTGCCACAGGAAACCCCACACCTGTGTACAGCTGGCAATCCTCCCATCCCATTCAGGAGAGGATGGAGGATGAAGCCGTTCTTACCTCCCCCTCACTGCTCCCAGGCACCTACACCTGCACTGCCTCCAATACACTGGAGAAGAAGAGCAAGCAGTTCATTGTCAAGGCCAAGACCAAAGGTAGAGGGGAACTCTGAAGTGCACATGTGCAAGTTGTCTCTATACACTGCGTCCTAATCTGCATCTTCTTTTGCTTTTACTTAGGTGTTTGAAACAAGAGATCTTGAGATGGGATCAGATGATCACATTGGACATACAAGGACTACAACTAAGGGGATTTTTACTGTCGCAGCTTTGGAGACCGGAAATGACAATACATTCATGACTCAACAGATATTTATGAGGATCTTGCTATCAGGCAGAATTAGATCTCATTTTTTTAAAAAGAGAAAACATCTGAATATACTACATTTGATAACTCATTTAATTTGTCTGCATTTTCACATGAACGTGTTCTGTGTGATACATTGGTGGTTTAGGATATAGTTCCCTTTTTATGCTTTCCATGTGATATCCTGTATCTAATTTATATTTTTGCTAGACTTATTTTCGTATTAATGAAATTATCTTTCTTTATTTATCTTAACATTAAAAATGTGTAGCTACTCTTGATATAGAAATGTTGACTACATTATCATTAATGTGTCAACTTTAATACTGAATGTTAAAGATCAGCAGGCCACTACTGTAAATATGAACTGTTTCTTGATTTGCTTATCTTTATGAATAAAAGTAAAATGAAATACATTGTTTTTCACTTATTTATAATGTACTTATTATAATAAAAGTATGTATTAGTATAATTAGTGGTATGTTACTGCTGGGTGTGGCTGTTACATTTCAATGATTTTTTTTCATTTTTTACATGTAACATAAAAGCAGGAGAGCACTGCAGTGCTAAAATTAGTTACACTGTAAAGTGGAGCAGTTTCTCATAATGCCATGTACATATTAGGGCATTTTACCATGTATACCATTGATAAGTCCTGTTCAAAACATCTTTTTATTCATTTGTGGCATTTATTTATTTATTTTTTCGCCCACTGTCAGTGAAATTTGTCATTTGACTGTGTGGTACACTAACCTTGGACCACCAGATGTCGCTGTTGCGCTTTTTCAGAGGTTAGTTCATTCGCTATCTGTACATCACGTGACCCAAAGAAACCTCGCAGTAGCACAAGGAAGTGGCGTTATCGGCTAACATTTAGTAAACGACCTTTCGTCTAAGACCTCACCATAATACGTCCTTGCCAACGACCCCGATTGATAAAAGGTGGGAGTCAGTCTCAGGTCCTTTGTGGCGCAGCGTCATGTGTGTATTTGCTTACTAGTAGTGGATAACTTCTAAAAATGGTCCCTTTCTGTTCCCTTTCAGGTATGCCACAGAAAGATCCGTGTCAAAAGCAAGCATGTGCAATTCAAAAGTGTTTACAAGGTATAAAAAACAGTCACTTGAATGCCATTATATGTTATTAAAGCAAATGCCACATTGTCGTTTCGCTAACTCCACCCCCCTCCTGCAGCTAACAGATACGTGGAGAGCATGTGTGAGGACGTGATCAGGGAGATGCGGCGGTGCTGTGAGACTCATGCTGCTGGATCCTCCATCTGCTGCTCCGGGTTCAAGGACTCAAAACCCACGGAGAACAAAAGTATCACATAGCTATCTGTGGGATGCTTATGATGGGAATAATGGTAGAAACAGTGTGTCAGTGCTTTATTGACTTGCAGTGGACTGAGTTTGTTACATCATTGGAAGAACATGAATCTGCACAAACGCCATAAACTGGGCTTTAAGTTATCTTTTTTTATCTAAATTTGAATAGGCCTTTCTTACAGCAGACATATTGACATGTCATAAAGGCACAAAGGGCCTGGCACATCTACAGTATATGCAGTGTAACTGTTATTAATTACACGTGTGTTTGACAAGCCAAAATGTCACACCTCTCTGGCACAGTCACAACACAAAGTTGAACATTATAATGGAAGCTGTCAAATGTAGTAATTAGTAAAGGGAGATTCCACAAAATTATTTTCTGCAGGTTTTCATGTCATTGTGTCCACACCCTGTTATCAAGAAGGCTATGAGGCAATTTTGTGCATGTCAGCACTAAGCTACTGGGACACTCATATTGCAGATGACTTGTTAAAGGCCCTGCACACCCATGGTAAACCCACACGGCTGATTTAAATTATTTTGTCTGATTAGACCCATACAGTGTATATACTAAGGACTGCATGAGTGTGTACAGTTTGTTCTTGATTGACATCTCCCTGACTCTCCTGTTAGCTTTGTTGCACCTGTTAAGGCCAGAAAAATTACACTGTTGTCATTCTCATACGTTGTGTACATTGTGTCTGGTGACCTGGATGCAGTTTTTATATGCGAAGGGCAAATCACTGAAAGGCTATGCCAAACTTATATAAGAAGTTAATAAGTTAATTTAGTAATACATTGAATTTGTGATTGAAGCAATTTCAGCTTTTGTTTGCAGACCTCAGTCATACATAATATAAAACCGTTGTTGCACAGATCTTATCAGGACAGGAAATGGAGAAAATGCTATAAGTAAAAAAACCCCCACCACAATTACTCCAGCACCATGGATGGATCTTCATATCATCATGTGCAGGAAACATGGTTTCTCTAAGTTTGATTGGCATTGCGCCTGGTTTGTATCAGTGTGTACTGAATTTGTTGTCATTAGATACACTGGTACACCTGTCTCTTCTACAGTGAAGTTCACTCTGTGTGATTGTGTAGGCCTATCTCAGGCCTGGGCAACTTATGTTTTAGTCAAGAAAGAAGCTCTTGATTGCTGCACTGATGCCTAAACAAGAAATGTATCTTATCGACCGTTTAATTATTTGTTTGTCAATGTGTTGTCCTTGAAGAACCTTTGTGTTCAACAGACACATTTCAAAATAAAATTCAGTTTACTTGAGGACAGAGGCAAAATTGATTTTTTTCACATTTTTGACACACTATAAATGTACATTTACGTATCTGCAAAGTATTTCGTGTAGCATAATCAGAATTAATGGCCAATCAGACTACATGTGCACAGTCACACACAGTATAAATGTTTATGCATTTTTACTATTGCACCCTGGAGTAGATCAAGGGCAAATCCCTTGCAAAGAAAGACCATTTTTTCTACAACATAAATGTATCCATGAGTGCAAAACATTTATTTAGATCAATATTTTTCATTAACTTTAAATATAGAATTAACAAATAATAAAAACAATATCCTCTTCTCTGTCTAAAGAGTATACAACAGATTAGAATAAACAGGGAAAATGTTATACAGCAGTTTACCGGATAAAGGAAAAGTCATTTTTGAGAATAGTGATTTATAATACCTTACTACACTGGAGGGCCTACATAAAACATCATTTATGAACGTGAAAAACAACAGATTTGATAAAAGGTTGATGAAGGCAAAGCTCTTCTTTTCTGTCTTCCGGCGCCATACGTCTGTGTGACGGAGAGACGTGCTGACGTCAAGCGGAAATTGGCAATAGCTGTTCTTTCTAGAATTCTGTAGCAGTTTCTGGCTAACGTTAGCCCACGCTAGGTTACAGTTAGGTTTATCTGAGTTTATCTTGGCTAAACACAGCTAGCCGCTGCATTGAATACGAACATACATTTCTGAAAAGTGCAGTGCTCTTGTGTTATATGCTTTTTTGATTGAAGATTCGGGTTAGCTTCGTTTAGCCTACTCAGTTATCCGAGTCATATTCCAAGCTAACGCTGTTTGCGTTAGGTTATTGCTGCCATAATGTCTAGGATAGACTACAGCGTGTGGGACCACATTGAGGTATCAGACGATGAAGATGACACCCACCCGAACATCGACACACCCAGCCTCTTCAGATGGAGGCATCAGGTACAGATTTAAAACACGATTTAAATGTGTTTGTATTTAGTGCAATTGGTGCTCATTACACTGTAACTGTTAGCTGGTGACCTTTAAATGTTTCTTGTTATCACGTTGGTGCTGTATACAATTGCACATTATTATATTCGAGTAGGTATAAATAGAAATGTAACTTTTTGTAATTAGCCCCACATCTGCAAGTGGTAGAGGGTGGAGCAATAGTTAAAGACTGTGGCTCTGTAATACTGATCTATGAGACTCATGAATTGAGTCTTGACTTAAATGACTTATGTTAAAATATTTGTACTTCAGGCACGTGTGGAACGAATGGAAGAATTTCAGAAAAAAGGTGAAGACATAAGCAAGGCACACCGTGATTGCCGGCGTAAGCTGGGAGAGGCACAGAAGAAAATACAAGAGCTGGCCATTTCAACAACGGATGATGCCAAAGTAGAGCTGAAAAAAGTCCAAGCTGAGGAGAAGAAACTGAAAAAAGAGGAACGGGAGTGGGAGAAGAAGTTGGAGGACCACAACCGGGAAGAGAAGAAGATGCCATGGAACGTCGACACGCTCAGCAAGGAAGGCTTCAGCAAGGTGAGGCAGGGGGCCATTTATTTATTATTCAAAAATGGATTACTTTTGGAGTGCGTGTGTGATTGGAAGAATTAGCAGTGGGTCACACATAAACACACAGATTAATTAAGTTGAAATGTAAGTTGGTTCTTGACAGCCATATTGATTTTTCTCAAATTCTACACTAATTTGGTTTAAGTCTGTGGCTTTGTCATGTACATGTCTGACTCTTTCAAATACACATTAGTTAATCTTTACATCCATAATTTCCTTTGCTGTCTGATTATATGACATTCTCTCTAAAAGTATCAGAGTCTGTCATGATTATTCTCTGCCATTGTTCTCCTCCATAGAGCGTTGTTAATATCCGCCCTGAATCTGGTGAAGAGACAGAAGAAGAGAAAGAGCAAAAGCATAAAACCTTTGTGGAGAAATATGAGAAGCAGATCAAACATTTTGGCAAGTGTTACTGACATGCATTCACCATATTTACTGCATGTTACAGGGTATTTGTATTTGAAAGTAGCAGTGGTCCTTCATTGCTGTCTATTCTACAGGCATGTTGCGACGTTGGGATGACAGCCAGAAGTACCTCTCTGACAACCCTCATCTAGTATGTGAAGAGACGGCCAACTACCTGGTCATCATGTGCATTGACATAGAAGTTGAGGAGGTAAACACTATAACACAGAATGTGTTGTTCAACATTTTGTTCTCATGGCACTCATATTCCATATTTAGCATGTCAGACTCAAATATACTGAAGTTTTGTATATTTATAACTCTGGAATCTTTTTTATTTGCCACAACTTGTTTTCTTTACACAGCCATTGTGTATGTACATTACTCTAATAATGTTTCCTTTTTTTTGTAGAAACACGCCTTGATGGAGCAAGTGGCTCATCAGACCATTGTCATGCAGTTCATTCTAGAGTTGGCAAAAAGCCTCAAGGTGGACCCCCGCGGTTGCTTTCGACAATTTTTTGCCAAGATTAAGGTGACTGACTGTGTTTGGGATGCTACACAGTTTAATTAAATAACTTATAGCCCTTTTTGACTAAAATGTTTGACCAAAAAGTACCAGGAATTAGGGAGGAAACAGGAACTATCCTTTTCCACATTCCTGTTGGCGTTTCCTTCACATCTGAAGAACTGTGAATTTTAGGCAAATTAGTCCAATGATGGATTAAAAATAACAACAGCGTGTGAAATGACTTTCAGTTTTCACACATGAGGAAATAACAACACAGACGGCCTCTCCCTTTCCATCCATCTTTCTCGTGCCCCAATAGTTTTCGGAATTATTGAAAAGTACTACCTCTGGAGTAGGGACTTTTTTTTTACACCTGGAACAAGTGCAGGAACTAAATTTAGTCCTTGGTTCCTCCAGTCGAAATACAGGTTAAAGAGTAACTTAACTCTAGTTGAACATTTCAAGCCTCACTTCTGACCACACCAAGCATCACTGATGGGTGTGTTTGGGTGTGGTCAGAAGCGGGCTTTGTTGCACCTGTAATCATACCCAACAGTGATGTCAAGAGGTACTGGAGTACACCTGTACATCAGTGCAGCAACTGCACCACTGGAGGTCAGCAAAAACAAGATCTTTTGGGGGTGTTAAGTTACTCTTTAAGTTCTTGAGTTCCTCAGAAGATTCCTGTGTTGGAAACGCCCTAATAAATACAAATACTAATTGTAATGTTCAATTAAATGCTCATTTGTGTTGCCGCTAACATATCAGATGATGTGTCCCCTCACAGACAGCAGATCAGCAGTACCAGGATGCTTTCAATGATGAACTGGAGTCATTTAAGGAGCGGGTTCGGGGCAGGGCAAAGATTCGCATAGAAAAGGCCATGAAGGAATATGAGGAAGAGGAGCGACAAAAGCGCTTGGGGCCTGGAGGGCTAGATCCTGTTGAAGTGTACGAGTCCCTGCCACTCGTAAGTTCTTTTGTTTTCAAGAAGCTTCAACACTCTCCTTTTAACCTTCTCTTGTTTGTTTGAAATGCTTACCAAGTATGTTCTAAATTGCAGGAAATGCAGAAATGCTTTGATGAGAAGGACATCCAAATGTTACAGGAGGTTATTAGCAAAATGGACCCAACGGTAGGTTTCTTTGTTCTATTTTTCTTCTTCTAATAAACAGCAGACTGACTGACTAATACAGTGTGTTGACCAATAAAGTCTGCTGGGAATCATATTTCAGTTATGTAAATATGTAGTGATCTGATTCACGTGTATTTTTGTCCTACTTTGGGTCAGTTAATAAATGTCATTGTTTTACACAAATTAGGAGGCGAAGGCTCACATGAAGAGGTGCATAGACTCTGGGCTCTGGGTCCCCAACTCCAAGACGGATGATGGGGATGAAAAAGAGGAAGATGCTACCTATGAGGAGGTGAAACAGGAGCAGGAAGAAACTAAGAAGGAATGACCAACATTGATCCTATGATTTGTTGTTTCTGCAAATGTACCTATCTTATCCACAATATTGCAACTCCAGTATGTGTATGACTAGTTTGCCAATCAAGGAACAATGAAATAACTTCTCTAAAATATTTAGCTGAGACTTAAGGGATTAACCTTCACCTGCACAACTATGTTGCATCAGAAACTCCTGCTTGGAAAAGAAACTGCTGCTTGTGTTTAGGTCTTTTATTGTTTTGGACATCACTAAAGCTGTATTCTTACATTTATTTGTATACACCTGTCAATTTGTGTGGGCTTGTATGTGCACACATACCTGACAGCTTCATTTGTGCTATTGTATAGTTCTACATTCTATACATTTTCAGGTTGTGCATATAATTAATTTTTTTGTCATTTCCAAATTTAAGATTTTTGTGAGATTCTTTTTAGGGCTTAACCAATGTATTCAGATGGTTATTTCCCCAAAGTGACATTTTCTACAAACTTGCTTAACTAAAGGTTGAATTATATCCAACTACTCAAGACCAAAGTGTTGTGGTTATGTCAAAAAACTGAAGGTGTGGGTGACATGCTTTTCAAATCATGAAGTTAGAGGTTATAAATATGAGTCATAAGAGATTCACAAGAAAATGATCCATCTGCGAGACTGGTAGTGGTGGTAACCACTACTTTTTAAAGTGAAGCAAGTGCATGGCTTTTCTCATGAAGTACATGGTATTTACAAATGACATTTGCTCTCTGTAGAGATTCAGTACTACTGTAGGTAAATAGATATACTTTGGCCTTCAGTATATGACAGTATACGTTAGACATTACAAGGCAACGACCAATATTAAACACAAAAAGCTGTCGATTTCATGCCTGAGGATGATTGCTCACACTGGCTTCACTGTAGTTTTATATGGCCCAACCATTAACATATAAATTGACATATGAGTCCTAAGGGTGAGTCCTGCAGGGCTTGGGGATGATTGGTGGCTTACATGGACCCCACTTGTTCCCGCCTTGGCCAAATTAGAATCCCAATTAAATGGATAAAATGGACTGGGCAAGTGCCCAAGAATGATTGCTCACATAAGTCCTTATTAGGTGATGTGGCACAGTGTCAGAAAGTGCTGAGTAGGTGTGGTTGGATTCTATACTTCCACTTTAAATGCTTTGTATTTTGAAGGTGAGAGTGCTTAGCTGGAAAGTTTGCTTGACGTCAGAGCCAACTATGAAAATAAACAATTATTAACAAGCCATACAAAGTCATTATTTGACTCTTTTGAAATCTTGGAAGCTATGCTCCAAGCTATTGTGTGAGATTACTGTATGAGATGAAGCACCTGGTTGTAATACCAGGACTACCTTACATTGCAAACAAACCAAATTATTAAGGGCAGCTCAACCTCAATTTAAAAGAAACAAAAAGCAGAACAAACAAAATACCATTGGAATTTGACAGGACGCCAAGAAAGGTGGCTGAGGATGTCCTGAAATAGTCACTATATTTAGGTAGGGTGGCGGTGAGGCTTCTGAATGGCAGGTGGACAGTGCAACAACAGCTCACATCAATCAACAAGCGCTCATGAAGAAAAATGTCCAGTTTAAATGATAAAGTGAGACCCACACCATAACATGAAAACTGGATGAACCTGTAGACTATAGGCATGTTTGTGGAGGGTTTTTTATTTGACTTTGGTTATTTGATGGTTGACTTTTTATTACTTGATGTGTGAATCAGTTACTTGATGGCTTTCGTTGACTAAATGATCTTATGCTGGTGATTGGAAAATCTGTTACTTTATGCATTAAAGAGCATATGAGCATTAATTGTGAGATATTGAAAGGAGGTATAATGATAAGTACAGTGTATACAGTGGGGCAAAAAAGTATTTAGTCAGCCACCAATTGTGCAAGTTCTCCCACTTAAAAAGATGAGCGAGGCC